>NQII01005864.1:82693-144750 GCA_002778355.1 Clitarchus hookeri | reverse complement strand
GTCTCCCCGCCTCTGCGTCGGCCGGGTGGATAAACGGGCCAGAGGGTTATCAGTCCACCGGACTTGTCTGTGCGTGGCCACAATTCCCCTAGTGGGACCCCCTCTGGACGGCGAAGAGGGAGAAAAGGGTTTCAAGCCGGTCTGAGGCCTACGGCCTTAGGCTGCCCCTGAGGCTTGACTAGTGATAGCGGACTTTGGGACTTGTGTAATCTCATGCCTATGTACTGTATGTANCAGGCTGCCCCTGAGGCTTGACTAGTGATAGCGGACTTTGGGACTTGTGTAATCTCATGCCTATGTACTGTATGTAGTGTGGAGACCTACTGTAACTTGTTATAGTGAAAAGTGCTGTGTTTTGTATTGTACTCTTTAATTAGAGACTTGCAGAAAGTCGAAGAGTGAAGGAAGAAGACCCATCGTGCGGGTCCCGCTGTCGCGGGAGCACAATGGCTGCTTCTAGTAGCCCTGGTGGGCAGAAAAGAGGACTCATGGAGGTCTTGGGCATTGCCACCACGGAAAAATCACCACCCCTGAAAGAGCGGAGAAAGAACTTTATGGGCTTTCTGAAGAGGGAATTTATTCCCTCTGAGGTGACACTAGCAGCCATTGAAAGGTTGAGGGATCCCAGCTTCAACTGGGATAGGTTCCCTCTTTCAACAGGCAAAAGGAGAATCTACAGGAAAATATGGAAGAGCACGCACAATGTCAAAACTTCCATAGTAGATTCATGGATCCAGGAAATATATGATGGAGAGCTACGAGCAGGATCGGAAGAAGGAGAAACTGGAGCAGAAATCTCTGAAGGAGAACCAGATCTAAAGGCAGCTACACGGAAAGTCCAGGAGTTCACTCTGGTAGGAAGGAAGGGCAAACCCCTGAAATCCTCCAGACTAGTGTTCCCTGAGACACAGGAAAGTGAGCCAATGCCCGGGCCATCCATGAAACCCTCAGGAGGTGAAGACGTAAGACCAAGCAATCAGAAGGCTAAGAAGAAACTAAGGTTTCAAGATAAAGAGGACTGTACTGGAAATATCATACAGGAAAAAGGATGTGGGAGCGACTCTTTGGTAAAAGAAGATTTTATCCTCACCATTGAGAAGAAGGTGGAGAAAACCCACCAAGAAACAAGAGAACTTGTTTCTGAAATGATGNAGATTTTATCCTCACCATTGAGAAGAAGGTGGAGAAAACCCACCAAGAAACAAGAGAACTTGTTTCTGAAATGATGGAGTGGCTAGCTCATTGGCAAACTGCAAACAGCTAAGACTACTAGGAAAGAAGTAGATCAAAGCGCTAGCGCCACAATACCTGTGATAAAGAGCTATGCCCAGGCCGCAGGTGCAGAAACAATGAAGCCGAAACCGGCAAAAAAGGTACTACTAGTGTACCCTGAAAAGGAGTGTACAACAAGTACTGAGACCCGCAATATTATTAAAAAGGGCCTCAACCCTACAGATGAGGGACTACAAATCAGAAACCTCAAGGGAATAAGAAATGGAGGGATTTTGATAGAGGCTGGAAATGAGGAAACTTTCAGGGCCCTCAACAGCCAGACCAAAATTAAAGAACTCGGTCTTAAACTAGAAGCACCGAAGAAAAGGGGACCGAAAGTGGTCATTTACGATGTGCCCAGAGATGAGGACAATAGTAAACTGCCTGAGAACATTTTCAGGCAGAATTACNAAGTGGTCATTTACGATGTGCCCAGAGATGAGGACAATAGTAAACTGCCTGAGAACATTTTCAGGCAGAATTACAGTAATAAAGACTGCGGAGGACATGATTTAGGCAGTTTTTTGAAAGCTGTCTATCGGTCACAGAACAGGAAAGAGAGGGACGGATAGAGTCAACGTGGTCCTGGACTGTGATCCAAAGGCAAGAAATGCTCTGATAGCCACAGAAAGAATCTACATAGGCTATGAAAGCTGTAGAGTCAGAGACTACATCTCTCTATCAAGGTGTTACAAGTGCCAGCAATGGGGACACATNTCTCTCTATCAAGGTGTTACAAGTGCCAGCAATGGGGACACATTGCGAGCCGATGCAGAGACACCGAGTCCACCTGCTCATGTTGTGGCGCTTCCGGACATGAGTACAAAGCATGTACTAAAAAGGCAACACCAGAATTTAAGGACATTTCCAACCTTTGTCTCCCAGGCGCACGACACACAATCGAGCCTAGACATAACAGTAGTGAATAGGAAAGCAGCCAATTACATGAGCAAGTGGATCGTAACGGACGAAAGTTCTAGCGACCACAGACTCATAGTATTTGAAATTCATGGTGGTGGTACTAGGGTGCCCCCTCCACTCACAAAGTGTGAGGTAAGGTACATCCATAACATGGCGGATTGGGCCTCCTTCGACCGTGCCCTGCAGAGGAAATTGTATGAAAGCACCGCTCTGAAGAACACTGAAATTGAAGCGAGAGTGCAAGCTCTAACTAGTATAATTAAGGAAACATGCGAAGGACCAAACCGGGACTCCCCAACATGTCATGGTGGGACAGTGAGTTGGAAGAGGAACGGCGAGATCTACGCAGAGAAAGAAGGAGGATGCATAGACTACGAGGCGAGGAGCGAGAACTCTTCTCTCGTGAGTACAAGTCTAAGAAACAAGCCTACTTCGGCAGGGTACGGAGAAAGAAGGCCCGATCATGGGAAGACCTTGTTACCCGTATAGGAAACGAAGATCCTTTCGGGATAATATACAAATTGGCAGCAAATAAGGTGAAGAGGAATACCCCCCGCCTTGTATGAAAGAAAATGGGAAACCATTAACAGATCAGAAAAGATCCATGGAAGTCCTGCTCCATGCTCTCCTGCCAGATGACTCCATGGCGGCAGAGGGGAGGAGCACGCCAGGAAGAGACAGATCATGGAAATGGTACCAACAGAACAAGACGCCCCAGAATTCACTGAGGAAGATCTTGCAGCCATCATCTAAAAGATGATGAATGGAAAGGCTCCTGGCTTGGATGGCATCACGGCAGAAATCCTGAAGAGATGCTATTCGAGAATTAAGAAATATCTACTACAGATATACAATGACTGTCTCAAGAATGGTGTGTTCCCTGCCCCTTGGAAGCCTGGGTGCTTGAGGATACTGTACAAAGGAAATGGAAAGGAGCCTGATGACCCTAAATCGTACATGCCGCTGACACTGCTTCCGGTACTGGGCAAAGTCTTTGAAAAATTGATCAACAGAAGTCTCATTATGGCCCTGGAGGCTGAAGGTACTCTAAACGAAAAGCAGTATGGGTTCAAGAAAGGCACAGGCACTGACTTCGCATTGTATGATGTAATGAAGACAATCAGGGAATGCCCAGAGAAATATGTTCTTGGCATCTTCCTAGACATATCTGGTGCCTTCGACAATGCCTGGTGGCCGGAAGTACTGTGGCAGTTAAAACAGAAGAAATGTCCAGCAAACATTTATGGGGTCGTACAGGACTTCTTTAGAAACAGATGGAGTCTGTACTCTTCTAAATCCACACAGGTAAAGAAGAGACTCACAAAGGGATGTCCACAGGGCTCGGTCCTCGGCCCGATCCTGTGGAATGTCCTGTTTGACGGTTTCTTGGAGCTGGGACTCCCTCCGGGGTGCACTGTGTTCGGATATGCGGACGATGGCCTGGTTATAATAACAGGAAATGCAAGGAGCGTGTTGGAGGAGAAGGCAGCAGAGATCATGGAAAAAATCTGCAAGTGGGCAATCCAAGCAAAATTGAACTTCTCTACAGAGAAGACTAAATCCATGATGCTTAAAGGCAAACTAAAGAGACCACCAACAGTGCGCTTCGGGGGTGCCCCGGTCCAAAATGTACATGAATTCAAGTACCTGGGAGTCATTATGGATGACAAAATGAGTTTCCTCAAGCATGTGGAATATGTCTCAAGGAAAGCAATAGTGGTCTTCCAAAAACTAAAGAGAATTGGAAATACTAGCTGGGGTCTAAGTTACGAGACGCTTAGAGTAATCTACCGAGCAGTATTCGAGGCCATAATCACTTATGGTGCAGTGATGTGGTCCCACAGAGCGGAACTGGTATGGCACAAGAGGAAACTCATTAGTGCTCAAAGAGCGGCTCTGCTTACCGTTGCAAGGCCTACAGAACAGTACCAAATGAGTTGCTCCCAGTCTTGGTAGGTGTACTGCCAATAGATTTACTTGTGAGAAGCAGAGGACTAGCAGTGGAGAGAGCACGAGTCGGAGAGCTGACCAAGAAAATGAAGGCTGAGATCATGGAAGAGACATTGGACCAGTGGCAAGAAAGATGGGACACATCAGAAAAGGGAAGATACACATACAAACTCGTGATGTAAGATCTCGGCTGAAATGCAAATGGATGCGTATCAACCATTACAGCACGCAATTGTACACTGGTCATGGTAATTTCAAGGCGAAACTGCACAGCCTCCGATTGGTGCAATCTCCTCTCTTTGATGTCTGCGGGAAGGATGCNTTGGTAATTTCAAGGCGAAACTGCACAGCCTCCGATTGGTGCAATCTCCTCTCTTTGATGTCTGCGGGAAGGATGCAGCATGTCATCAGGTACTGCCTGAAAACGGAAGATATCAGAAGCTGGCTGCAAGGAAAATTGGAAGAAAAGGGCATTCACATGGAATTGGAAAACGTAATGGGAAATAATGTTCTCAACAAGATCTGGAACGAATTTGCCACCAAGGTCGGAAGAAGGCTAGAGGACTTCGACAGGTGGCAAGGAGAACAAATTTCTGATGACCCATGATGGGGTGCTCAGGTAAAGGCTTTCAAAGAGGAAGTCGGGGCACTTCAGATTGGCGAGGACAGGTTTTTAAATAGAGAAAACCGTTATAATACCGAGTCACGGCAAAATGAAAAGTGAATGGCCTGAAGAAAACAAGAGGAAAGTGCAGTGCCCTGTCTTACTCATCAGAGTACAGTTGCAGTGAGGGAGGATGGAGGGTGTGCTGGCTTTCGGGCCTTAAAAACCTGTCCGTACGGACAGGTTTTCTCGGGGTACCACCCGAGTTGTTACAGGAGCAACTTACGTTAACCCGAGTTAACCCAAATCGCTGCAGTTTGGTGGTCAGTGATTGGTTGCAGCTGTGTAGTACCAGCTACAACCGACGTAATATCTGTGTCGCTCTGCTGACAGACCTAGGTCTGATCAGAACAAAAGGTACTGTGGACTGCCCCCCCCCCTCATCAAGNACCGACGTAATATCTGTGTCGCTCTGCTGACAGACCTAGGTCTGATCAGAACAAAAGGTACTGTGGACTGCCCCCCCCCCTCATCAAGGGGCGGGTGGTGGCAACGACTTGAGGCAGTCAGTCGGTCAAAGCATTTGCTTTAGGACCGCCACAAGTTTCCTCAAACGGCTAAGAGGGCAGTGCTAGGAAAAGTAGAAGCAGTACCGGGTGGGGGAGTGGTTCTTGTCCACTTGCCCCAGCCAGAGGCCCAGCCTCCAGTAAAGATGGCGTGGTTTAGAGCCTTTGTGGACCAGCCTAGCCGGCTCTATAAGGGTAGCATGACGGAAAGAAGGATGTTTGTCAAAACATGCAGTCAAGGACTTAATCTGGATAAAGAAAGGGCTATTTATTACCTCCAGAGGGTAATGGACAGCAACACCAAATGGGATCAAATTCTAGCTCCGAACTCTGAAGAACAAGGCTGGCTAAGAAAGCTCCTCCCCTATATCTGGGGGCAGGACGCCCACACCATGACAGCGATAGTGATTGAGTCGCTGCAAGGAACTAAGGAGACCAGCGTGGGCGACGCTGTTACTCCAATAGAAGTTCAGGTGGAAGAAGTAGCTACGGCAGTCATATCTAAGGATTCCCCAAGAGAAGTAGTACGGGACTATGAGACAACCCAGGAGGAAATCTCGAAACTAATGGAGGATTTAACAGCATATGTTACTGATGATCGTAAGAAAATCAGTAAGGAGACGGCCAACTTCCTCCTCCCGAAGATAATGAGGCTGAAGGCACATCTGGATATGCAGCTGCTAAGAAATGCAGTTCTGCATGAACAAAGTACATGCCTAGGTGAAAAAGTCGCTCAGTTAGAGCAGCTCCCGAAGACCAGGACAGTTCCTGTAATGGAAAGGACTCCCTTGAGCTTTTCTGACATAGTCAGAGAGCAAAAGGATATACAGAAGCAGGCCAAAGACAACAAAAGTACTGAGAGGCAAACAGTACAAGGGAGAAGGCCAGCTAGAAAGACCATCCTCATCTATCCAAAGGAGGGGGAGGGAAAGCTGGAAGAGGTTCGGGAAAAGCTGAAAACGCTGGACCCGGTAAAGGAACAACTTAAGGTGAAGAACCTTAGGACAGTGGGGAAGGGTGTGTTGCTAATTGAGGTGGAGGACGAGGACACCTTGACAAAATTCAGAAATGAGAAGAGGATGGAGGAGTTGGGACTTCGGGTCGAAGATCCAAAGCGTAAAGGTCCAAAAATAATCCTGTTTGATGTCCCTAGGGACTATGACAAGGAAGACCTATTGGAAACCATCTGGGAGTAGAACTTATCTCAGAGAGAGATCTCAAAAGATGAGCTTCTAAAGAATGCAAGTGTTCGCTTCAGAACTGGACCCCGAAATAACAAAGAAAAAGTCAATGTTGTCCTCGAGGTGACCCCCGCCTTGAGAAGGCTACTCGTCCAGCAGGACCAACTTTATGTCGGATTTCAAAGGTGTAGAATCAAAGATTACCTGGTGCCAGTTAGGTGCTATAAGTGCCAAGGGTATGGGCACATCAAGGAAAGGTGTAAATCTCCCTTGGTGTGTTCCTCCTGTGCAGAAACTGGACACAAGTACTCTGAGTGTACTCAAAAAGAGATCGAAAAGTGCTCTAACTGCGCCAGGGAGAAAAGGAAAGATATTACACATAGAGTTGGATCTACAGATTGTCCTTTACACCAACGGCAGTTGGCAATAGAACTCGGCAGGACCCAGTATGTTTAGAGGTTCCGCGCCTCTTCGTGTCGGGCAAATAAACCTGCAGAGGGCTGCAGTTCCTACCATAAGCTGTATAAGGTTGGGAAGGAAAGCAACCTGGATCTGGTACTGATGCAGGAGCCCTACCTGCATCAGGGAACATTGCCGACTCTCCGGGGTCGTACCATCACCTATGGGGAGAACCCGAAAACCAGAATCTCGATAAGAAACTATGAGTTGAGTTATACTCCATTAAATCACGTATCCAACTCGCACCACGCGTGCATTCGGGTGGAGACCGGGCGGGCTAGTGTGGTGATGGTCTCATCATACTTTCAACCCCAGGACCCGTTGGATGTGTACCTTGCCTGCTGGACTCGCATCCTGCAGGAGGTGCATGAAAACCTGGTGGTCTTTGGAGTGGACCTTAATGCAAAAAGTGAGCTTTGGAACTCACCGGTGACGGACGATCGCGGGGAGGAGGTAAATATGTACCTTCTTGAGAAAAACCTGCAGGTTTTAAACATCCATGGACACCAGCCGACCTTTTGGTCGTCTGCCCACGACACGGAGAGTTTCTTGGATGCTACCATAGCATCGGCGCGGGTCTATGGCCGTATTGGGGACTGGAGAGTTAGTGACGAGTTGGAATCCGATCATAAGCTCATCACCTTCACCTTTCGACTGGACGGACCCACAGGGTCTCAAGCTGTTACAAGTAAGAGATTCATAACCGCCAGAGCTGATTGGCCCCTCTTCGATAAAGAATTAAGGAAAAACCTTAAGGAGTACAGGAAAGCAGATCGTAGTGTTCATCTTCAAGCAGAAATGCTTGTTAGTGCAATCATGGAGGCTTGTAAGGAAGCAATTCCTACAGCCTCCAGGAGAACGCCGCACCATCCCTGGTGGGATGATGACCTGGAGCGTCTTCGCAGAGATGTGAAACGCTCCAGGAAGAAGTTCAAGAGAACCTACGATCCCGCTAGAAGATTGTATTTTGTACATCAGTAGAATATTCTGAGAACGGAAAATAAGAGAGCCAACAGGAAGAAACGACAGCTAGTGTGGAGAGAACTCGTAACAGAGCAAGGCAACGGGAATCCCTGGGGTTTTGTTTATCGAATGGTGGCGGGAAAGACCCGGAAAAATGAGGAGCTACCTGCCCTAATAAGGAATGGAAAACCTCTCAGCTCGAAAAAGGAAAATGCGGAACATCTCTTGGAGGTCTTGCTCCCTGACGATGATCCGACCAATGAAAATGAGTACCACAAAGAACTTAGAGAAATGGTGCAGGATCCCAGCACAGCTGTGGACACAGCCGAATTTACACTGGAAGAGCTGGACCGAACTGTCCGCAGGATCAAGCTCAAGAAGGCGCCAGATCCTGTGGCAGTTGCGTATTTTGGACTGTCCCGGCAACCTGTACGGACTAATCAGATCCTTTCTTAATGAGAGGACCTGTGAGGTTCGTATAGGCGATAATATAGCAAAGAAACGGCTAACGAAAGGGTGTCCACAGGGATCTGTGTTGGGACCTATTCTTTGGAACATAATTTTTGAAGGCCTATTAAGGCTGGAGCTTCCAAGTGACTGCGTGATCTACGGGTACGCGGATGACGGGCTGCTACTCATTCCGGCTTGGACGAGAAGAGAAATGGAAGAGAAAACTGCTCTTGCCCTCGATGGGCTATAAACTTCAAGCTTAACTTCTCAGGCGAGAAGATGCAGGCGATCCTTCTTAAGGGAAACCTAAAGAGGACGCCTGTTATACGTTTCGAGGGCAGAGTAGTGAAGATGTTCCAGCAATTGAAATATCTTGGAGTGATTCTGCAGACTCGTCTCTCGTTCTCGGGACACGTTAGTTACGCGACGAACAAGGCACTTGTACTCTTTCAAAAGCTGAGGGCGGTAGCTCCTGCCAACTGGGGGCTCTGTTACCGCATGTTGAAGATCATGTATTCAGGAGTCTTTCTGGCCATCGTGACCTACGCCTCTGGTGTATGGTTTTCGGAGGCAAGCAAAGTTCACACAAGGCGCAAGCTGATCAGCCCTCAGAGGACAGCACTTCTGGCTGTCACCAGGTCGTATCGTACGGTTTCTAATGAAGCCCTTCAAGTAATTGCCGGTGAAGTTCCACTAGACCTACTAGTGAAACAGAGAGGCTATCCGAGCAGAGCTAAGTGGACTGGCGGACTCTCCTCCGAGGAAACCAGAACATACAAAGAAGGTATTACCTCCGAATGGCAAGCTAGATGGGACTCATCGGCAAAGGGAAGAATTACATACGAGATTTTTCCTGATGTCCGGCTGAGGCTGCGGGCTTGGTGGCTAGAGATTGGCCACTATTGCGCGCAGTTTCTGTCCGGGCACGGAAATTTTAAGGGAAAGCTATCGACGATGGACCTGGTAGATACGCCGGACTGTGTGGTGTGTGGGGTACCAGATACTTCCGCTCACCTGCTCTCTGAGTGTCCTAAGGTAGAGGACCTTCGTGTCTCCTTTGTAGAGAGGCATGGGGTATTAAACCTTCGTAGAATGTTGATGGACATTATGGACCTTTTGGTCGTCTGCCCACGACACGGAGAGCTTCTTGGATGCTACCATAGCATCGGCGCGGGCCTCTGGCCGTATTGGGAACTGGAGAGTGAGCGATAAACTTGAAACAGACCACAAGCTAATTACCTTCACCTTTCGATTGGACGGGCCCTCAGGGACTCAAGCTGTTACTAAGATAAGATTTATTACTGCTACAGCTGATTGGCCTATCTTTGACAGAGAACTAAGAAAGAATTTGAAAGAGTACAGAAATGTGGATCGTAGCGTACACCTCCAAGCTGAAATGCTTGTAAGTGCCATCATGGAGGCTTGTAAGGAAGCAATTCCTACAGCCTCCAGGAAAACGCCGCACCATCCCTGGTGGGATGATAACCTGGAGCGGCTTCGCAGAAATGTGAAACGCTCCAGGAAGAAGTTCAAGAGGACCTACGATCCCGCAAGAAAACTTATTTTTGTACAGCAATACAATACTCAAAGAACCGAGTATAAGAGAGCCATCAGGAAGAAACGACAACTAGCATGGAGAGAACTTGTAACAGAACACGGAAATGAGAACCCCTGGGGTTTTGTCTATCGAATGGTGGCGGGAAAAACCCGGAGAAACGAGGAGCTACCTGCCCTGATAAGGAATGGTAAACCACTCAGCTCGGAAAAGGAGAACGCGGAGCATCTCTTGGAGGTCTTGCTCCCTGATGATGATCCGACCTCTGAAAATGAATATCACAAAGATCTAAGGGAGATGGCGCAGGTACCCAGCACAGCTGTGAACATTGCCGATTTTTTGTTGGAAGAGCTGGACCGAACTGTTCGCAGAATCAAGCTCAAGAAGGCGCCAGGATTGGATGGTCTGACCGGAGAGCTTCTCCTCCGAGCATATCCAAGGATAAGGGTTGAAATGTTGGAACTGTTTAACAAATGTCTTCGGCTTGGAGTATTCCCGACCGTCTGGGAGATTGGATTATTGAAAGTGATCTACAAGGGCGCAGGAAAGGACCCCTCCCTCGCCAAGTCGTACAGACCCATAACACTTTTAAGTGTCATGGGGAAGATCTTAGAGTGCATGGCAAATGGAAGGCTCTTACAATACCTAGATATTGTTAAGGGCATCCATGCGCGCCAGTACGGCTTTGTGCGGGGGAAGAGCACTGAGAAAGGCATCATTGACATGGTCAACCAGACGCGGGACTAAAATCATGACTACGTTCTTGCAATTTCGTTGGATATCTCGGGGGCGTTTGACAATGCCTGGTGGCCGCAGATTCTGTGGCAGTTACGGATATTGGACTGTCCTGGCAACCTGTACGGGCTAATCAGGTCCTTTCTTAACGAGAGGACGTGTGAGGTACGTATAGGTGATCTTACTTCCTACATCACGGATGATAGGAAGAAGATAAGTAAGGAAGCCTCCAACTTCCTTCTCCCAAAAGTAATGAGACTCAAGGCATGTGTAGACATGCAACTGCTAAGAAATGCAACACTACATGAACGCAGCTCAGGACTAGCACAAAAGGTTGTCCAGCTGAAACGTCTGCCAAAGACAAGGCCAACACCTACGGAAAAGGCTCCGATGAGTTTCTCGGACATCGTTCGAGAGCAAAAGGAAATTCAGAGGAAGCCGAGGGAAAGCAATATCTCGGAATGGCAGACAGTCCAGGGAAGGCACCTTACTGCAAGGAAAACCGTGCTCATTTACCCAAAGGAGGGGGAGGGGAAACCAGAAGAAGTCAGGGACAAGCTCAAGTCCATGGACCCTGTAAAAGAGCAGCTTAAGGTTAAAAATGTGAGGACAGTGGGGAAAGGTGGCCTTCTTATTGAAGCGGAGGACGAGGGCACGTTGACAAAGTTAAAGAATCAAGCTCGTATGGAGGAACTGGGGCTTCGTGTAGAAGATCCCAAAAGGTGAGAACCTAAGATCATCATATATGATGTTCCTAGAAAATATGATAAAGAGGACTTCCTAACTACAGTCTGGGAGCAAAATCTGACCGAGAGAGAAATCTCAAAGGTCGATTTTGCAAAGAATGCCTCAGTTCGCTTCAAGACAGGACGAAGAAATGTGAAGGACAAAGTCAACATAGTGCTTGAAGCCTCCCCGGCTCTGAGAAGGCTGCTAATCCAGCAGGATCAGCTTTATATAGGATTCCAGAGATGCCGGATTAAGGACTATCTAGTCCCAGTCCGGTGTTTTAAGTGTCAGGGATATGGACACATCAAGGAGAGGTGCAAGTCTCTCCCTTGGTGTGTTCAGCATGCGCCGAGATTGGACATAAGTACTCTGAGTGTACGAAAAAGGAAATAGAAAAATGCTTTAATTGTGCCAAAGAAAAGCGAAAAGATACCAACCACAGAGTCGGATCCAACGACTGTGCTATTCACCAGAGGCAGTTAGCCATCGAGCTCGACAGGACCCAGTATGTGAGCTCGACAGGACCCAGTATGTCTAGGGGTGCCGCGCCTCTTCGTATCGGGCAAGTTAACCTGCAGAGGGCTGCAGTTCCAACAATGGAACTGTATAAGGTTGGAAAGGAACGCAACCTGGACAGGATACTGATAAGGAGCCCTACCTGCATCAGGGAACAGTGCCGACTCTCCGAGGTCGGATCGTCACTTTTGGTGAGAATCCAATGTCGGGAATTTGGATCAGGAACCCTGAGATGAACTTCACTCCGATGAACCATATATCCAACACGCATCACGCGTGCATAAGGGTAGAAATGGGAGGGTTAAGTACGGTGATTGTATCATCGTACTTTCAACCCCAAGACCCTTTGGATAGGCACCTTACCTGTTGGGATCGTATCCTTCAGGGGGTGTCAGAAAACCTACTGGTCATCGGAGTTGATCTGAACTCGAAGAGTGAACTGTGGAATTCGCCGGTTACGGACGACCGCGGAGAGGAGGTAAACATGTACCTCGTGGAGAATAACCTGCAGGTTATGGACACCAGTCGACCTTTTAGTCGTCTGCCTACGATACGGAGAGTTATCTGGATGCTACGATAGCATCGGCGCGGGCCTCTGGGCGTGTTGGGGACTGGAGAGTGAGTGACGAGCTGGACTCTGATCACAAGTTGATTACCTTCACCTTTCGGTTGGACGTGGCAAAATGGTTCTCAGGTCGGTAACAAGCCAAGGTTTATAACAGCAAGAGCCGATTGGCCCCTCTTTGACAGAGTGCTTAGGCAGAATCTCAAGGAATATAGACAGAACGCGGATCGTAGTGTTGAACTCCAAGCAGAAATACTTGTGAATGCAATCATGGATGCCTGTAAGGAAGCAATTCCTACAGCTTCCAGGAAAATGTTTTTGTACCGGAGTACAATTCAATGAGATCTGAATATAATAGGGCCATAAGGAAGAAAAGACAGCTTGCCTGGCGGGAGCTGGTTACCGAGCAAGGCAATTAGAATCCCTGGGGCTTCGTCTATTGTTTGGTGGCGGGAAAAACTAGAGGAAATCAGGAGCTACCGTCCCTTATCAGAAATGGTAAACCGATAGACTCTGCAAGAGAAAATGTTGAGCATCTTCTAGAAGTTCTACTTCCGGATGATGACCCATCACAGGAGAACGACTACCATAAAGACCTAAGAGAAATGGCACAGGTGCCCAGCACAAGCGAGAGCTCTGCTGAGTTCACCCTGGAAGAATTGGACCGGACTGTCCGCAGGATTAAGCTGAAGAAGGCGCAAGGACTTGATGGTTTAACTGGAGAAATGTTCCTCCGAGCTTATCCAAGGATGAGAATGGACATGCTAGCACTGTTCAACAAGTGTCTGCTTCAAGGGATATTTCCGATTGTCTGGAAGACCGACCTACTGAAAGTTATCTACAAAGGATCAGGGAAGGACCCTACTCTTGCAAAGTTGTACAGACCCATAACACTCTTGAGTGTAATGGGAAAGACCTTGGAACGCATGTTGAATGGAAGGCTTCTACAATATCTAGATGTTGTTAAGGACATCCATGCGAGAGGAAAGAGTACGGAAAAGGCAATCATAGACATGGTCAACCAGACAAAAGGTTACAGTCAGGAGTACGTGTTAGCGATATCCTTGGATATCTCAGGGGCTTTCGACAACGCATGGTGGCCGCAGATCCTGTGGCAGTTGTGGATTTTGGAATGTCCTGGAAACCTGTACGAGCTTATCAGGTCCTTTCTTCATGAGAGGACTTGTGAGGTTCGTGTAGGCGACTACTCAGCAAGAAAACGACTCACGAAAGGGTGCCCACAGGGTTCTGTGCTGGGCCCAATCCTTTGGAATGCGATCTTTGAGGGATTACTGAGGCTGGACTTGCCAAGTGACTGCGTGATCTACGGGAACACGGATGACGGGCTGCTATTGATACCTGCTTGGACTAGGAGGGAATTGGAGGAGAAGGCTGCCCTTGCCCTTGAATCGATTCGTGAGTGGGCTAACAACTACAAGCTTAACTTCTCTGGAGAGAAGATGCAGGCGATCCTACTGAAGGGAAACCTGAAGAGGACGCCTGTAATACGTTTCGAGGGAAGGGTGGTATGAATGGTCCAACAACTTAAGTACTTGGGGGTGATTTTGCAGACCTGTCTCTCGTTCGCCGGGCACGTCAGTTACGCAGCGAATAAGGCCTTGGTTCTCTTTCACAAGCTAAGGTCGGTAGCTCCTGCAAACTGGGGGCTCTGTCATCGCACACTACGAATAATGTACACTGGAGTGTTTCTGGCCATCGTGACCTACGCCTCTGGTGTTTGGTTTGCGGAGGCCAGTAAGGTACATTCCAAGCGCAAGCTGATAAGTACTCGGAGGGCAGGACTTCTGGCTGTCACTAGGTCCTATCGTACGGTTTCCAACGACGCCTTACAAGTCATTGCCGGTGAGATCCCTCTCGATCTGTTTCACAAGGGGGAGGTTATCTAAGTAGAGGAAAATGGACTGGTTCTCTCACTCCTGAGGAAACCAGGCTCTACAAGGAAGGGATCCTGAATGAATGGCAAATGAGACGGGACTCATCGGCAAAAGGTAGACTTACCCATGAGATCTTTCCCGATGTCCGGCTTAGGCTGCGGGCTTGGTGGCTAGAAATTGGCCACTACAGCGCGCAGTGTCCGGGCATGGGAACTTTAAGGCAAAGTTATCGTCGATGGAACTGGTTGATACGCCGGACTGTGTGGTGTGTGGGGTACCTGATACCTCCGCGCACCTGCTCACTGAGTGTCCAAAGGTGGAAGACCTTCGTGCCTCTTTTGAGGAGTGGCACGGGGTAATAAACCTGAGAAGAATGCTCATGGACAAGGAAATGGCGCCTATTGTCTTAAGATACCTGACAACGATTGGTAAAAGAAACGAGAACTTCGATGTGTGGTGGCAGAGCACCAGTTTGGATAAATGGCACAACAACAAGCTGCAATGGAAACGGACTCTGAATCCTCGGAAAATGGCTGAACACCTCTTCCCCACTGTGATACTGGAGAAGAGGTCACCGGACGGAGACTCAACAATCGATGAAGACGCGATATCAGTAGATATCACAACCCCGGACACGATTATTGTGGAGCAGGCACAAGTTCCTAGAATGACTGGATCGATCCTGCACCTCATCGATCCAGAGGAGGACTTACCAGAAATGACACCAGAAGGGGGTGCAGTCTGCCGACGGATGGCCGTGCTCCTGGAGCCCGGTCCTCTATGTTCGGGAGGGATTTAACACCCTGGCTAGAAATATGAGCAAGCTCATACGGGACAACAGGAGGACAGTATGTGCCATGCTGAAAGAAACGATATATGAGGAAGTTTGCCCAGATAAAACGGATGAAGTAGTAGACACGGTTAGTGCATGAGTTGAGAGGGAAGTCTCACAACTGAAGATGTTTGTCCGACAATCAGAATCGACATCAATTGATGACAAGATCGTCACTATCCAGTGGCCATCTAACCGCTCGACCATGGATGCAGCTGTTCAAACCTGGCCTGTTGGAGCTAATCCCAAAGAGCCATGGGAGCTTTACGGAGAGGTTATCCGTGGCTCCCAACTCTCCCGACTGGAGGACCCGACCATTCTGGTGGTGGCTGTGGCCCTTCTTGTAAGATCTATGGAAAGGGGAGATAAAGTACTTTTTCCTAGGATGGAGTGTGTCGACAGGCTACCGTCGCCCAGGTTGGTCTGCCGACGGACACTGCAGCCCTCCATAGCCTCCTAAAAGAGTGCTACTGGAGGCGAGGGGAACCATTTAACCCGACCATGATCTTTAAGGATGACGTCCGCACATACGGGAGGCGTACCTTTGACTACACGAAGCCCTTCATGGGGTATAGTGTGGTCAGGTATTAGTCCTCCATTTCGGTTGGTACTCCGCAAACCGGATATGACAAACCTGGATTGACAAAAACCTTACCTGTACTTGTTGCAGGTAAACCAGATGACGACCTGGAGATGGATACTGGAATGTGCAAAAAGGTAAATGATGGTAAGAGATTAATCTCAAGAATGGCAATGAGTGATGGATGTGTGAAAGGAACTGTCGGGGGTGTGCCGGGCTCTGTCCCTTAAAAACGGACGTGTCTGGTTCACCTTTCGGCAGATGACTGAACGATACGATAGACTGCAGTGTGGTATAGATTCTGCTCCTTACACCCGGTGAGCGAGGAGGCGGGGAACAGTTCTGGTGTACCGTCTGTTCCCCAAACCTAACCCAGTCCACACCCGGACGCACTGAGCCGCGAATGTGATAAGGGGATATGCCGCCATGCATACTTTTCTCGTGAATGAAGGTTACGCGCTGACGCGGTAGAGTACGTATGAATCTGTAGAAAAATGTTTTGACTTGCATGGCGGCTTCGAAAATACGAAGTTCCCGGTGGTACCTGAGATAATGGAAAGTGCCGATTAAGATCTTGTTTGCGGGAGTTAAAGTAAGAATAGAAAGATATTGCTGCTGGTATAGCCCTTTAGAGGCATCGGCCACCAGGAGGGGAGGTTGGAGAGGCCAGCGCCGGTTCCACCGGGAACTTTGTCAATAGATTAACTCCGATTAACTTTTTGTCCAACACGCACCATGCGTGTATAAGGGTGGAGATGGGAGGCGTAAGTACGGTGTTTATCTCATTGTACTTGCAGCCGCAAGACCCCTTGGACAGGCATCTTTCTTGCTGGAACCTTATCCTGCAAGGAGTGCCAGAAAACCTTATAGTTATCGGAGCGGATCTTAATGCAAAGAGTGAAATGTGGAATTCACCAGTGACGGACGAGCGCAGGGAGGAGGTAAACAGGTACCTCGTTGAGAACAACCTGCAGGTTGCGAACATCCAAGGACACAAGCCGACCTTCTGGTCGGCTGCCCATGATACAGAGAGTTATCTAGATGCGACCATAGTGATGGCGCGGAGCTCTGGCCGTATTGGGGACATGAGAGTAAACAATGACTTGGAATCTGATCACAGACTGATTACCTTCTCCTTCCGGATGGGCGGAGCAACGGGATCTCAAAATACAAAGCCTCGGTACATTACTGCAAGAGCAAACTGGCCTCTCTTTGATAGAGTTCTGCGAAACAATATCAGAGAATACAGGGAGTATGCAGATGGTAGTGTCCACTTCTTAGCTGACAAACTAACTAGTGAAATTATGGGAGCCTGTCAGGAAGCGATTCCTACGGTCTCCCGTAAAACGCCGCACCATCCCTGGTGGGATGATCAGCTGGAACACCTTCACAGAAATGTGAAAAGACCCAGGAAGAAGTTTAAAAGGACCTACCATGCCGCACGCAGAGTAATGTTCATCCAGTAATACAATAACCTGAGAGGCGAGTATAAGAAAACCCTATGAAAGAAGCGTCAACTTGCTTGGCACGAACTCTTTACAGACCAAGGAAATGAGAATCAATCCCTGGGGCTTCCTCAACCGGATGGTAGTGGGTAAAACAAGGAGAAGTGAGGAACTGCCCGCTTTGATTAAAAACGGAAAGTTACTTCAATCCGCTGAGGAGAATGCAGAGCATCTCCTGGAGGTATTACTCCCAGACGATGACGCTGCAGGAGAAAACGATTATCATCGGGAGTTACGAGATATGGCACAGGTGCCCAGCACATGTGAGGACACTGCGGAGTTCACCTTGGAAGAACTGGATCGTACTGTCCGCAGGATCAAACTCAAGAAGGCGCCAAGCTTGGATTGTCTCACGGGAGAACTACTCCTCCGAGCTTATCCCAGGGTGAGGGTAGAGATGTTGATGTTATTCAATAAGTGTTTAAGAACTGGTACTTTTCCAATTGTCAGGAAAAATGGACTGCTGAAGATAGTCTACAAGGGTGCTGGAAAGATCCTTCCCACGCAAAGTCGTACCAAACCATAACGCTTTTAAGTGTAATGGGAAAAACTTTGGAGCGCATAGTAAATGGAAGGCTAATGCAATATCTTGATATTGCCAAAGCATACATGCCCGACAGTACGGCTTTGTACATGGGAAGAGCACAGAAAAGGCGATTATCGACATGGTAACCCAGACAAGAGGATTCAACTATGAATANGCTTTGTACATGGGAAGAGCACAGAAAAGGCGATTATCGACATGGTAACCCAGACAAGAGGATTCAACTATGAATACGTACTTGCCATCTCCCTGGATATCTTGGGGGCATTTGACAACACTTGGTGGCCACAGATCCTGTGGCAGTTACAACTTCTGGACTGTCCTGGAAACCTGTACGGGCTTATCAGGTCCTTTCTTCACGAGAGGACTTGTGAGGTTCGTGTGGGAAAACATGTAGCGAGAAAATGTTTAACGAAGAGGTGCCCGCAGGGTTCTGTGCTGGGCCCATACTATGGAACGTGATNGCTTTGTACATGGGAAGAGCACAGAAAAGGCGATTATCGACATGGTAACCCAGACAAGAGGATTCAACTATGAATATGTACTTGCCATCTCCCTGGATATCTTGGGGGCATTTGACAACACTTGGTGGCCACAGATCCTGTGGCAGTTACAACTTCTGGACTGTCCTGGAAACCTGTACGGGCTTTCTTCACGAGAGGACTTGTGAGGTTCGTGTGGGAGAACATGTAGCAAGAAAATGTTTAACGAAGGGGTGCCCGCAGGGTTCTGTGCTGGGGCCCATACTATGGAATGTGATATTTGAGGGACTATTGAGGTTCGACTTGCCAACTGACTGCGTGATTTACGGCTACGCTGATGACGGGCTTCTGCTTATACCAGCATGGACCAGAAGGGAACTGGAAGAGAAGACTGCCTCGGCCCTGGATTTGATACAACAATGGGCAAAGAATTTTAAGCTCAACTTTTCAGGAGAAAAGATGCAGGCGATCCTTCTGAAGGGTAACCTGAAGAGGACGCCTGTTATACGATTCGAGGGCCGGGTAGTCAAAATGGTCCAGCAACTGAAGTACCTTGGAGTAATACTGTAGACCCGTCTCGCGTTTGCCAATCACGTTAGTTACGCGGTGAATAAGGCTTGAGTACTCTTTCACAAACTAAGGGTGGTAGCTCCTGCCAACTGGGGGCTCTGTCATCGCACATTAAGGATTATGTACACAGGTGTATTCTTGGCGATAGTGACCTACGCCTCTGGCGTCTGGTTTACCGAGGCAAGC
The DNA here is from genome assembly GCA_002778355.1 of Clitarchus hookeri. Taxonomy (NCBI): domain Eukaryota; kingdom Metazoa; phylum Arthropoda; class Insecta; order Phasmatodea; family Phasmatidae; genus Clitarchus; species Clitarchus hookeri. The sequence goes on along the minus strand of NQII01005864.1, from coordinate 125,690 downwards.
AAGGTACACACACGGCGCAAACTTATTAGTGCTCAGAGGGCAGCACTTCTGGCTGTCACCAGGTCGATCGCACGGTATCAAACGATGCACTACAGGTCATTGCCTGTGAGATTCCTCTTGATCTTTTGGTGAAACAAAGAGGGTACCTCAGCAGAACCAAATGGACTGGTTCCCTCACCCTTGAGGAAACCAAGAATTTCAATGAAGGAATACTAACAGAATGGCAAACAAGATGGAAATCATCGGTGAATGGAAGAATGTCCCATTACATCTTTCCCGATGTCCGGCTTAGACTGTGTGCTTGGTGGCTAGAAATTGGCCACTACAGCGCGCAGTTTCTGTCCGGGCACGGGAATTTCAAGGATAAATTATCGTAGATGGACCTGGTTGGCACGCCGGATTGTGTGGTGTGTGGCGTTCCCGATACCTCATCACACCTGCTCTCCGAGTGTCCAAAGATAGAGAACCTGCGTGCCTCCTTTGGGAGTGCACATGGACAGATAAACCTAAGAAGGATGCTTATGGATAAAGTGCTTGCGCCGGTTGTCCTGAAATATCTGACATCTGTCTGCAAGAGAAATGAGAACTTTGACGTGTGGTGGCAGAGCACCAGTTTGGATCGGTCTATGATTCAGGCTGGCCTGGATATCACGGACGAAGACGACACTGGCGATGACTGAACACCTCTTCCCCACTGTTATATGGGAGAAGAGGGTACCTGATTTCGACGAGATATCTCTGGATGTCTCAAGATCTCCCGAACCTGAACCAATTGTGAAGCAGGCACAAATCCTGACAATATCCANAAGCAGGCACAAATCCCGACAATATCCGGGTCGGTCCTGCACCTTACCGACCCGGACAATGACACAACACCAGAAATGGAAGCAGAGAGGGGGCAGTCTGCCGACGGGTGGCCGTGCTCCTGGAGCCCGGTCCTCTATGTCAGGGAGGGATTCCAAATGTTGTCCAGGAATATGAGCAAGTTCATAGGGCACAATAGGAGAAGGACAGTATGCGCCATGTGCAAGGAAAGGATCTATGAAGAAGTCTGTACTGATAAAGAGGAGAAAACAGAGGACCCATCTGAAACAAGAGTGCAAAGAGAAGTATCTCTTCTACAAATGTTTGTCAGAGTGAATCGACATCTATTGATAACAAGATCGCCACAATTGAGTGGTCGTCAAATAGATCCACCATGGACGCTGCTGTCCAGACCTGGCCTGTGGGAGCCAATCCTAAAGAGCCCTGGGAGCTTTACGGAGAAGTAATCCGTGGCTCCCAACTCTCCTGACTAGAGGACCCGACCATCCTGGTGGCGGCTGTGGCCCTCTTAGTAAGATCGATGGAAGGCGGAGATAAGGTTCTATTCCCAAGGATGGAGTGTGCTGATCAACTGACCGTCGCACATACGGGTATTTGATACTAAAAGTTGGTCAAAACCTCGATTTTTCGAATACTCAATCTAACAATAGTAATGATTTCAGGTAAAAGTACATAGATGGCGCGTCAAACGGCAGCCATTTTGACATGCCATGCTGCGCGTTTGATTCACAACGTCAGTCGGCATCTCGCCTTTGTTTACTTTGCACGTTGCTCAGTTCTCGGCTTTTGAAAAACTTCATTTTGAACCACGTGTAAGTGAGTGATACAGTGAATTAAGAAAAAATTTCAATATGGATCATGGTAGTGGAGGTATATACTTTATTATTAACCTGTTACAATAACTAAACGACAATGTTTGGTGTTCTTTAAGCTATAAATACTTTTGAAAGAAAAATGGAATTTTTACCTTTACTTACTTTTATAAATTATTACTTTTGTTATGTTTCCGGGTTCGTCCGAGTGAAACTTTTAATAGAATCTTATTAAAGACTAACTAACAAAGTTATCAAGTAAGAAAAAAGTGGCGGAAGTTTGGAGTTTTTTTATTATGATTTTTCAAAGATACGATGTGTCACAAATTTAGAATGAAGGATTTTTTTGATTTTATTGTTTCTTTCCCTTTGTTCTAGGTTCTTTGGAAGATGTGACAATATTCACGAAAAAAATATTATATGACATTGTGTTTCAATGTCCTATTAAACAAATAGATAAAAAACTGGAGTATTTGGAAGATTATTTGTTTGAAATAACCAAATGTGAACGTAATATTTTGAAACATAAACTGTCTTATTTTAAGTCGGATTTTAAGAAGAAGTGGATGGCTGCTTACAAGAAAAGAGACGTGTTCGAAAAGAAGAATGATAGCTGGTTACAAGGTGAAGTCACTTTACCAAAGATGGCGTCATCTTTAGTGCGAACTGGTGGTCGCGGTCGGCCAAACAAATCTTTCTCAGAATCTAGTGAGCGGACCAAAAGGAGGAAAACCGAAGATTTACGACAGCAAATAGATGCAGACCAATTAACATATGCAACACAAATGAGTCTGAGAGCCGCTGGAAACAAAGATGCTTCCGATATTATAAAAGATATAACAAAAACGCCAACAAGGGCATCTAAGTTCCGCAAGTCTATTGCAAAAGCACAGCACACACCGCAACTCTCACCAACTGAAGCTCTTTCTATGTTCGTGGAAGGCGATTTTACAAGAAGACAATACAATATTGTGAGAAAAATGGACAAACAGCGCTTTCCATGTTACTCGATTCTACAAAAGGCAAAAAAACTATGTTATCCGAAACCAGAGGCATTTCGTGTAACATCCACATGTGCTGAAGTAAAACTACAAGATGTGTTGGACCACACTTGCTCCCGCTTATGCGAGTACCTGGAGGAAGTTATTGAAGGGTGCAAAGAAGAAGACCGATGCCATCTAGAACTGATTTGCAAATGGGGATGTGATGGTTCACAGCAAAGCCAATTTAAACAGAAATTTGAAAATTCAACATATTCTGATGCTAATATTTTTCAAAGCTGTTTTGTACCTCTCAGATTAATCGTTAACAATGATGATGAAAGTAAAGCACTATGGCAGAACCCAGTGCCATCCTCCCCCAGATATTGCAGACCGATAAGAATAAGGTTTATTCATGAGACAACGGATGTGACCAAAGATGAAATCCAATATATAGAAAATCAAATAAAAAACCTACAAAAAACAAGAGTGCTGTTGGCCAGTGGATCTGAGTGTATGGTTAAACAGACGCTATTATTTACCATGGTAGATGGGAAAATATGCAATGCCGCAACAAATACAGCGTCTACAATGCGGTGTTACTTATGCGGAACGACATCAAAAGATTTTAACGACCTATCGAAGAAGAAAAATGTGAACATAGAGTCACTACAATTTGGGATTTCTGTTCTGCATGCAAAAATACGATTATTTGAGTCCATCCTTCACTTAGCGTACAAGATTCCAACTGGAAAGTGGCAAGCAAGATCTGAAGGAGACAAAAGAATAGTTACGGACACAAAAAAAAAATTCAATGTCATTTTAGAGAGGAAATGGGTCTCTTAGTAGATATTCCGAAAGCAGGATTCGGAAATACCAATGATGGTAATTCGGCTAGGAGATTTTTCCAAGACCCAAAATTGACAAGCAAAATTACCGGAGTTGACGAAACCTTAATTCACCGATTTAAGATTATATTAGAGGCCATATCAAGTGGATATGAAATTAATGTCGACAAATTCGAAAAATACGCTCTCGAAACAGCTGAATTATATATCAGTTTATACAACTGGCACCCAATGACACCAACAGTTCACAAAATTTTAGTGCATGGTGCGGAGATCATTTCGCATGCCTTATTGCCAATCGGGCAACTCTCAGAGGAGGCTGCTGAAGCCCGAAATAAGCACTTCCGCTCATATCGGCAAGGATTTGCAAGAAAATTTTCACGGGAGGCGTGTAACAACGATATTATAAATAGATTACTGTTGAGCTCGGACCCTCTATTGACGAGTATCCGCCCGTTACCAAGAAAAAAAACAAAACCTTTTTCCAATGAAACCATGCAACTTCTCCTTCCGTCAGGATATGCAGCGACATTATCACAAAAAAGCGATCTCGGACGCGAAGAATCTGATAAAGATGATTTTAGTGATGAATCTGAATAATTTTTATAATGATTATTATATTAATATTTTTGTGTAAATAAAGTTCTGTTTTGTGGTCATATCTAGTTTTATTTACTATTATAACACAAAAACCAACTATACAGACAATTTTATGACCATACAATTTCAAAAACATTTTTGGCCAACTTTTAGTATCAAATACCCCTATGTGCGTCGCCTAGGTCGGTCTTCCAACCGACACTGAGGCTCTGTACAGCCTCCTGAAGGAATGTTACTGGAGAAGGGGGGAACCTTTTGAGCCGAACAAGATCTTTAAGGATGCCGTCCGCACATTGGGGAGGCGTATTTTTGACTCCACGAAACCCTTCACGGGGTATAGTGTGGTCAGGTACTAATCCTCCAAATCGGACGGCATCCAAAACCACCGGATTTGACATAACCCTGATTTGACTGCCTGTACTGAACTTGTTCTGTTACAGGCTACCTGATGACGACCCGGAGATGGAACTGGAATAATCAAATGGTAAGATGGCGGGAGATTTATCTCCCAAAGGAATGGTAGGCCATGGTAAGAGAGATTGATGTGTGTGAGTTAGACTGTCGAGGGGGTGTGCTGGGCTCTGCCCTATCAAATGGGCGTACTTGGTGCACCTTCTTCGGCAGTCATGAATGAAACGCACCGATTGACTGCAGTGTGGTTTAGAAATTGCTCCTTACGCCCGGTCGGCGAGTAGGCGGGGAACAATTCTGGTGAACCGGTTGTTCCCCAATCCTAAGCCCAGCGCACACCCGGACGCACAGAGCCGCGATTGTGATAAGGGGTTATACCGTCATGCGTATTTATGTGAAAGAAGGCTACGCGCTGACGCGGTAGAGTGTGAATGTAAAGAATTTAGATGAATTTCGGCCTGCATGGCAGTTTTAAAAACACAAAGTTCCCGGTGGTGCCTCGAGATGGAATGAAAAGTGCAGATTTAGATTTTTTTTGCGGGTGCTAAAGTAATGGTAGAAAGCAGTGCTCCTGGTATAACCTTAAATAGGTATCGGCCACCAGGAGGGGAGGTTGGAGAGGCCAGCGCCGGTTCCACCGGGAACTTTGTCTGTCTCAGGGGACTATCTCTANGAGGTTGGAGAGGCCAGCGCCGGTTCCACCGGGAACTTTGTCTGTCTCAGGGGACTATCTCTATGGTGATGTCTGGGTGTGAGTAGTGCTTTCTGTCGGGGGGGATTTCGCCTCAAATTAAATAACTAGATCATATTTCAAGTGCAAGATTGTGAAATAGTGCTGTGCCTGGCTCAAGAGAGAANCGCCTCAAATTAAATAACTAGATCATATTTCAAGTGCAAGATTGTGAAATAGTGCTGTGCCTGGCTCAAGAGAGAAGTACAAATGGATGTGGCAAGAAAAAAGAATTAGAAAATTTCAGCTGCTTGGCCGATAATATCGGACAAATAAATAATGCATTACATCAAACTGGTGAGTCAATGACCTTGAAAATANGGGAGGTTGGAGAGGCCAGCGCCGGTTCCACCGGGAACTTTGTCTGTCTCAGGGGACTATCTCTATGGTGATGTCGGGGTGTGAGTAGTGCTTTCTGTCGGGGGGGATTTTNACTAAGAGATTGTGAAATAGTGCTGTGCCGGGCTCAAGATAGAAGTACAAATGGATGTGGCAAGAAATACAGCAAAAATTTCAAGAAAAACAACTTAGAAAATTTTAGCTGCTTGGCCGATAATATCGGACAAATAAATAATGCATTACATCAAACTGGTGAGTCAATGACCTTGAAAATACATTGGTAATTATAATAACAGCTTGTAATAATGATATGTGTCAAGATGAAGGATAAATGTACAAGTTTTGAAGAAATACAAGTTTGCCAAGAAGATGTAAACTTGTAAAATTGGTATATAACAGAGTAATTGATGGGTTTTAACTGAGTATTATACCAGGGATCTCTTAATTGGTTGGCTTACAACAAGATAATTGAATTTAGATAAAGTTTTTGGTAAAATAAAATCTGCTGAGAAAATGTAAGCATTGAGATAGTATTATACGAGTAAATTAAAATAGTGTAATTGGCTGGACTTGTGCGACTCTAGAGCTCTGCAAGGCTGAGAAAATGAATTTTGTTAAGTGAGAATTTTAAATTAGACAACTGATTATTATGAATTTCAGATATATTAGAGATAACCACTTGGAGTCAAAGAAAACTATGAATTTAGGCAAATAGATTGTTTAAACCAAGAATCGTATTAGGAACTGTTTACATTGATAGTGACAATAAGATAAATTAATTTAAATAAAGATTTANAAATAAAGATTTCATTAAAAATAGGATTAGTCGCGAGAATTTTATATATCTTACGATAGATCTTAAACTTGAAATTGGTTTGTTTTACATGAATTGAAGGCTATACTGGACTATATAAGATAGAGAGATTAAGTATTATTAGGTGGGAACTTTACAATTGGAACAATTAATGAAGTAGTTATGAATTTGGAACATATTTGAGAAAATTACCTGGGGTAGACCATGTGTTGGAGGAATGTGATTGGCGAAATTGATTGTTTCAAATTGATAATAGTAATGGGTATGGTTTTGTCTGCATGTGGATATAATGGTGTATGAATCTAGCAAAGATTTAACAAACTATGACAAGGCAAATAAAGGTAAATATAGCCGATATGTCACGACAAATTAAAAATCTGATTTGTTTAAATTAAGAAGGGTATTAGGATTGTATTGGAATGGTTACATTGTCTGTGACAATAAGATATGTGAATTTAAGTAAGATTTTATTAAAAATAAGATAAGTCGTGAAAAGTTATATTGTGCTGGTATTTTACGAAAGATCTTAAACTTAAAATTGGTTAGCCTTAAATGATTTTAATGCTATACCGGCTATATTGAAAAATAAGCACTATTAAGTAAGAGCTTTAAAATTGAAACAATCAATAAAGTAGTTATGAATTTGGAATGTATTTGAGAAAATTACCTGGTATTAACCATGTGTTGGAGAATTATATATTGGTGTATATGATATGTTAAAACTGAGAATGGAATTAGGAATGGTCTTGGCTGTCTGTGGACACAATTGTATATTGGAAATTAAGATACACCCAGTTAAAGTAAACAGTGTTGGTATATGTCAATATTGAGCTGAAAATGTGTGATACATTTACTTGGTGTTGGCCATGTGTTGGGGTACTATGTTAATTTTACGAGTAAACTATAAATGTGGAATTGTTGGATTTGCATGGCCCAGGAGCCTTTCAGGAACATGATAATAAGCTCTGTTAAGAATTTTATGTATATATTAGAAATAAACTCTTGGACCATATGTCAGAAATTGTGATTTTAGATAAGTGGACTGTTTTAAATTAAGATTAGTATAAAGGAATACTAATGGCTATATAAGAAGGAAAGTATAAGTCCTGATATGCGAAAATTTTAAATTATAACAATCAATAGTGTTATAATGAAATTTAAACTGATAATTGCTTTTGGTTCAGATTTTGTCAGATACTTGAAGCCTCGATTTGGACGATTAGCCAATGAATAATTATATTACAAGTAATTATGAATGCTGATCACTGTAAAACCTTTTAAATATACAATTGTTTGAATGACTGATTAAGATTATATATATAATTATGATCCCTGACGAGCTGATAATACGTTAATGTTTAAGATAAGAAGAGACCTAATTCATTGTTTTATGATGGTGGAGAATTCGAAGCACTCAGCAACCATGTGATCATGATCAATTAGATCCTGTATTAAAAGTAACTGATCAATGGTGGTCGGCTATAAGAGATACACCTCATGATTATATGGTATAAATTTGAAGCCAATCAGACCAAACATAGATAGTGATCAGGACCAATCAAAATTTTCAATTTTGTTATGTTATAAAGGGATACCTAAAACATACTTGGTACAAGTTTGGAGCTGATCCGACAGTAGGAAGTCGGTGATCAGATATGATCAGATTTAAATTTTTTATATAATGGACTAGGACACATGAACGAAATAAATGGTTGACTTAACCAAAATGTATATGGTTATGAAAATAGGTAAAGAAGACAAGACTGGCAGTTTATTTTGCCGGTGCAGCACTAAATATCTGTTTTGAGGTGAATTCCGTCCCCCGATGGTGCGTTCGAATTGAGATGGACCAAAGAGGATTTGGAAAAGGAGGAGAAGAGGGAGAGAGAGGAGGAGGAAGAGATAATAATAAGGAAAGTCCCTTTAGTAAGGGCGAAATAGTGAATAGATCTCCTCCAGCAATTAGAAGAAAAGAAGAAGAAATAAGAAGAAGGCTTAAGGAACAAGCAAGAATGGAAGAAGAAGAGCTAGAAAAAGCAATAAGACAGGAAGAAAGAGAAATATATATAGATGAAGAGGAGGAGAGAAGAAAAGTCGAAAGTTAACGGATGCAACAACCCAGCTGAATGAAATGTTGATATACCTATTAAAGGATAACAAAAACATCTCCGAAAGGATTAGGAAACATATCATGGAAGAAATGGAAAACTTACACCAGATCATACTGGAACAAGAAGTAGATATTATTCATAAGAGTAATGAAAAAGAAGGAATGATAGAACGGAATAGAGAAGAGAAGAAGAAAAGGATAGAAGAGAAGTGGAAAAACAACATATAAGGGGAGAAATTAATAGAAGAGGAAATGAAGGAAAGAAGAATGAAGTTAATATTGACGGATGGAATAAGAAGAAAGAAGAACCCGTTGTACTGATAATTGAACCAGCAATAATCCGTACAGGAGGTAGCTGCGAAACGACAAAAAATGAGATCATGAGAGACATAAGACCAGGCGAGAAGAAAATCCAAAAAACAATATGTGGAAGGTTAAAAATAACGGTATGGGTATGGAGTTTCCAAACGAAACCCAGGCTAAGAAAATGGAAACGGGAATAACAAATAAACAAATAAATATGAGAGTTATTAGAAAAGTAAAGAAGCAACCCAAAATAATAATCTTTGATATAGATAAAGAAAAAAGGAATGAGGATTTATAGAAGAAGTATATCAACAGAATTTTAATAAAGATTTTAAAATTTTATTAAAAACTAAACCCAAGAATAATAGCAACAACATAATTTTAGAAGTTAGTACAAAGAAATGGAAAAAGATAGAAGCAAGACCTACAATTTACTGTCACTGGAAAGTGCATAATGTTAAAGAATTTTTATCGCCAATGAGATGCGTCAAATGCTATAGGTACGGACACACACAGAAATGGTGTGGGGAGGAGATAAGTAAATGTGGGAAATGCGGTCAAACCGGACTGTAGAAATGTGGATGAAAGATGTATCAATTGCATAAGAACTAAAAGAACAGATCAATTAATAAGTCGCAAGGCTACAGATTTGAATTGTCCGTGCCTCAAGAATGCCCGCGAACGTGTAAAGAAAGAAACTAATTATGTCATGTAATTTTACAGAAGGCCTGATAATAGTTAAACAAAATCTCCAAAAATCTAGAATCAATACACTTAACCTAATAGAAGAAGTGGTTAAACAAGCATGTGACATTATTTTAATTCAGGAACCATATGTTTTTAATGATAACTTTGCCAACATGGATAACAGCTGGAACATTTATTATTGCCATGAGGGAGGTAGAACACTTGCTGTCACTATGTGTAGCAAAAATATCAAGAGTATTATGTTAAACCAATACTCAAACAATGAAATAGTTACAATTAAGATCTATACACAAACAAAAGAAATAAATATAGTCAACTGTTATTGCCCACCTAATAATGAAATAAGTATTAGTATCAAAAAACTAAATTATATGATGAAATCTGATATGAATGTCAACTGGATTATAGGAGGAGACATGAACGCAAAATCACCACTTTGATACTCCAAATTTAGAGATAACAGAGGAGAACTAATAGAAGAATTTATTATTAAAAACAAGCTAAATGTTCTAAATGAGGCAACAGATGTGTACACATGATTCTGGACAGGACAACATCGACATCACCCTCTCATCAGGAGGACTCCATGGCGAATGTGAGAACTGGAAAGTTGAAACAAGCATAAGTGATCACAACAAAATTAGTTTCATATGGAAAAAAGGCAAAATGAAAATAATAGAACATAAAATACAACTTCATCACATGGTAAAAAATTGGAACATTGTAAGAACTGATGTAATTGATCGTTTGATGAAAGTTAATTTTAATAATTTAGGAATTGAGGATAGAATCGTAAGACTTGACAACATTATTACTGTAGCATGCTCTCAGAAAATAAGAGCTACTAAGAACTCTAGGAACAACAGGAATGTATGGTGGTGGAACGAAGATCTGGGCGTTATGAAGATGAATCTGAAGAGGAAAAACAGAATTTTTAGAAGGTGTTGCCCATGTGACGCCAAAAATAAGTACAAAGAAAGGTATAAAAAAGCTAGGAAGGAGTATAAAATAATTATTTAAAAAAATTTGATAAGAAAATGGGAAGAATTCGTTGATCGAAAAAGCCAAGATAATATTTGGAATATTCCAGACAAACTGATCAGAGGGAAATTCAAGAAATTTGAGAATATAAGGACCATTAAGATTGACGGAGTATATACCAAGGACATTCATGATACCTATGTGAAAATAATTAAGATCTTAGTCCCCGATATAAAGAATTGGATGAGGATCAGACAACGATTGCGAACGATAAGGACAAGAGCGCAAGCTCTGAATTTAGCATGGAAGAGTTAGATGAGGCTATAGGAAACTGCGGTTTAAAGAAAGCGCCCGGAAGAGATAACATCACAGTCGAGGTACTTACAGAAATCTGGGACGAGATAAAAAATATAGTATTGCATATTATGAATGAATGCCTTAAAGATGGAAAGTTCCCTAAGAAATGGAAAAAGGCTGAAATAGTAATTATATACAAAGGTAATAACAAAGACAAGACAAAACCAAGCTCATATAGACCTATATGTCTATTACTGGTACTTGGAAAGGTTCTTGAAAGAATGTTACTCAATAGCATTAATAATAAAATAGAAATGAAATAAAAATCAGTTTGATTTTAGGAAACAGAAGTCTACTGAAAATGCCATTAGGAAAGTTATAGATAAGATTGAAAGCATGGATTTTAAATATGTTCTATTAATAATGATTGATATTACAAATGCCTTTTCAACTTTAGAATGGGAGAGTATAAAAAGTGAGATCAGAAGACTGGAAATTGGGCATAATGAGATACACCTATTGATTGACTATTTCGGAGATAGAAAGGTAGGCATTTCTAACTAAATAATTGAATACGAAAAATAAATTAATAGGGGCTGCCCTCAAGGTTCCGTCTTAGGTCCAATAATGTGGAATATAGTTTTTAATGGATTTTTAAATCTTGATAGAGACATAGATGTTGATAGAATTGCATTCGCGGATGATTGCATAATTATTCTTGGAGGAAATAGAAAACAAAGCAAATGTGGAAATGGTTAAGTTAAGTGAATGGACTAAAACTAAGGGAGTAAGAGTGGATATGGATAAGACTATAGGCATTATAGTCAAAGGTAACTTGAATGCGAGGACGCCATCTATTAAGTACAATAGTAAAAACATCAAAATAGTTAACCATGCAAAATACCTTGGAATAATTATCGATAGTAAGATGACCTTTATACCACATATTAATTAATATGTTAAGCGAAAAACTAAAGATGCTTTGCAATAGAATTCATAGTAAGATCTGGAAACACACTGTTTATAGAACGAAATCCCAGAAAATAATTTACAACTCTCTTTTCATTAACGTTATAAGATACGGAATAATTGTAATAGACAACAAAATCCAGAACAAATATATTATCAACAAATGTAGGGCATTACAACGCATCATTCTTATCAAAATCCACAACATGGTCTCTAGAACGTCATTTGCTGCTGCGATTATTCTGAATAAAGAATTGCACATTGATTACATAATAAATAATAGGAACATTGTATATAAATTAAAACATACCGNATAGACAACAAAATCCAGAACAAATATATTATCAAAAAATGTAGGGCATTACAACGCATCATTCTTATCAAAATCCACAACATGGTCTCTAGAACGTCATTTGCTGCTGCGATTATTCTGAATAAAGAATTGCACATTGATTACATAATAAATAATAGGAACATTGTATATAAATTAAAACATACCGAAACCTCAATAATAATTGAAAATAATACGTACAAAGGCTTTACTGAAGATAATAATAGATGGATCCATTGGATTGAAGAGGACGAAATTTACAGTATTAAAGAAATGAAGAAAAAACTCTTCAAGTTGGCAACTAAGAGGTGGAATTTAGAATGGACTACAATTGAGGGTAATATAGGAGTCAAGAATTATATAAAAGATTTAGGGAATTGGTATAGCAGCGAGGTCAACATGAACAAAATTATGAAAGTCGTAATTAGTGGTCACTGCTAATTTAAAAGTTATCTTTTTAAAATAATTAAATAGATAACAAAAATTGTGAATGCGGCAGTGAAGAACAAAATGTTTATCACATTCTGTATAGATGTGAAATGTTTAATACAGAAAGAAATGCACTAATAACGGTATTAAGAGGATTAGGAGAGACATTGCCATTGTCTAAATTTAACACCTACGACAATGAAGTATACAAAATAAATTGAGGAATAAAGCACTGTTAGACATGCAGTTGTTGCATAACGCAACTCTGCAAGAGCAGAATAAGGGTTTGATGGAGAAGGTGTCTCTCCTTGAAAAGACTCCACAGAGCAGACACCCAGCAATGGGACCTCCTGCTCAAGCTCAAGTCAAGGCTCCCCTCAGCTCCCTGATTATTTCAGCGAAGCTGAGGGAAGACAAGAAAAGGCCAAAGGAACACCAAGTCGGATAATGGCAAGTAGTACAAGGAAGATGCCTGACTGCCAGAAAGACAGTCTTACTAAATCCAAAGGAGGGGGAGGGAAAGCCCGATGAGGTAAAAGAAAAGCTCAAATTGTTGGATCCTGTGAGAGAAGAGCTGCATGTGAGAAATGTCCGCACGGTGGGGAGGCCTCCTCATTGAAGCCGAGGTCGAGGGGACTCTGATTAAGTTGCGCAACGCGCAAAAGATGGAAGAATTGGGTTTAAGGGTCGAAAACCCTAAACGTTGTAGCCTGAAGGTCATCGTGTACGATGTCCCAAGGGAATATGACAAGCCGGAAGTACTTGACACAATATGGGAGCAAAATTTCACGGAGCAAGAGATCTCTAAGGAGGACTTTGGTAAGAACGCCTCTATAAGGTTTAGAACTGGTCCCAGAAGTGTCAAGGACAAAGTTAACTTAGTCCTCGAAACCTCGCCGGCCTTGAGGAGGATGCTCATTCAAAGGGAGCAAGTTTACATAGGTATCCAACAGTGTCGAGTTAAGGACTACTTGGTGCCTGTCAGATGTTTTACGTGTCAGGGATATGGACACATCAGGGAGAGATGCAAGTCCCCTCTGGTGTGTTCCTCCTGTGCGGAAACAGGACACAAGTTTACGGAGTTAAAGTGCTCGAATTGCATTCAAGAGAAACGAAAGGATGCTACCCACAGAGTGGGATCAAATGATTGCCCAATACACCAGAGGCAACTGGCTATAGAGCTTGACAGAACTCAATGTGTCTAGTGTGCTCGCACCACTACGCATCGGGCAAATACTTGCAGAGGGCAGCAGTTCCAACCATGCAGCTGTTTAAGGTCGGATCGGAGAAACACCTTGACCTGGCATCAGGGAAATGTGCCTACTCTCGGCGGACGTACTGTCACCTTTGGGGAAAACCCAATGGCAGGGATTTGGATAAGAAACTCTGTTGATATTGGCATGTAGCTTATCTCAATGTCCAACACGCACCATGCATGCATAAAGGTTGAGATGGGTGGTGAGTGTGTGGTGATCATCTCATCATACTTCCAGCGCTAAGATCCTTTGGACCGGGCACCTCTCTTGGTGGAGTAAAATCCTCCAGGTGGTGCCCGAAAACCTGATGATAATTGGCGTGGACTTGAACGCCAAATCGGAGATGTGGAGCTCTCCGGTGACAGACGAACGTGGGAAGGAGGTTAACAAGTTCCTTGTAGAGAACAATCTGCAAGTTTGTAACACCTTGGGACACCAGCCGACCTTCTGGTCGTCCGCCCATGATAATGAAAGCTATCTAGATGCAACAGTGGCGATGGTGCGGGCCGCTGAATGTATTGGTAACTGGATAGTTCTTGATGAAATGGAATCTGATCATAGGCTGATTACGTTCACCTTCCGATTGGGCAGGGTTACAAATACGAGGCCTAGATACATCACTGCGAGAGCCAACTGGCCCCTCTTCGACAGAGTACTGCAGAAGAATCGTCAGGAATTTCGCAGCAGAAAAGATCAAACTGCTGACGCTATTATGGCTGTGGGTTTAGTCAATGCGATTATGGGAGCCTGTCGGGAAGCAATTCCCAGGGTCTCCCATAAAACGCCTCACCATCCATGACGGGATGATGAGCTTGATCTCATTAGAAAGCAGGTGAAGAGATTCCGCAAACGATTTTAGAGAACATACGACCCTCAGCGAAGGGTGAATTTCATTCAGCAGTTTGTCTTGAGCGGTGAGTACCGGCGAACACTTCGCAAGAAGCGCCAACTAGCATGGCGAGAACTAGTTACTGATAAGGAAATGATAACCCTTGGGGCCTTGTCTTATCGGTTGGTGTCCAATAAGACAAGGAAAAATGAGGAGCTTCCTGCCCTCATTAATAATGGACAACTCTTACAGTCTGCCGAAGATAATGCGAGGCATCTTCTGGAGGTTCTGCTTCCAGATGATGACTTCGAAGGGGAAACTGAATATCATGAACATCTGAGAGAAATGGCAGAATTGCCCAGCACGGCTGAGGACACAACTGAATTCACACTAGATGAATTGAACCGCACTGTTCGCAGGACTAAGACAGTCCAGACCAGGCGTCATTTTCAGCTGACTGGTGAACTGCTCCTCCAAGCATTACCCAGGGTGAGAATCGAGATGCTTTCACTATTTAATCACTGCCTAAGAACCGGCAGCTTTCCCATTGCCTGGAAGAATGGTCTATTAAAAATAATTTTCAAAGGTGGGGGAAAGAATCCCTCCCTCGCGAAATCGTACAGACCCATCACGCTCTTGAGTGTGATGGGATAAACTCTGGAACGCCTAGTCAATGGTCGACTTATGCAATACCTTGACGTTGTTCAAGGTATACATGCAAGGCAGTATGGTTTTATGCGAGGCAAAAGCACCGAGGAAGCTATAATTGATATGGTGAACCAGGTAAGGGAGAGTACTCGGGAATATGTTCTCGCTATTTCCCTGGATATCTAGGGGGCATTTGACAATGCTTGGTGGCCACAAGTCCTGTGGCAGCTGCGGCTCCTCGAATGTCAGAGAAACCTATATGGACTGATCAGGTCTTTTATTCGTGATAGGACCGGTGAAGCTCAGGTAGGGGAACACGTCGAACGGAAGCAACTGAGCAAGGGATGTCCTCGGGGATCTGTGCTGGGCCCTATACTTTGGAATGTTATCTTTGAAGGACTGTTAAGGCTGAATTTACCGGGTGACTGCGTGATTTACGGCTACGCAGATGACTGGCTGTTGTTGATACCCCTTGGACCAGACGAGACATGGAGGAGAAGACTGCCACGGCCTTGGAAATTATAAAGACATGGGCCGAGAATTTTAAGTTGAAGTTCTCTGCAGAAAATATGCAGGCGATCCTCCTTAAGGGAAACCTTAGGAGGACCCCTGTTATACGATTCAATGGCCAGGTAGTCCGTCTGGTTCAAGAGATGAAATACCTGGGGGTTATACTTCAGTCTCGTCTCTCGTTCGTGAGTCACGTAAGTTATGCAATGAACAAGGCAAGAGTTTTGTTTCATAAATTGAGGACAGTGGCTCCTGCGAACTGGGGACTCTGTCATCGCACGTTGAGGATAATGTACTCAAGTATCCTTCCGGCCATAGCGACCTACGCCTCTGGCGTATGGTTCTCTGAGGTCAGTAAGATTCACGTGAGATGCAAGGTCATCAGCGCTCAGAGGGCAGCACTTCTGGCTGTCACTAGATCCTATCGCACGGTATAGAACGACGCCTTGCAAGTCATTGCCGGAGATCTCTTCGCTCGACCTCATGATAAAGAAACGAGGTCAACTTAGCAGATGTAAATGGAATGGTTCCCTCATCCCCCGGAAACCAGAGTAATGAAAGAAACTGCTTTAAATGAGTGGCAAGCGAGATGGGACTCTTCAGTGAAAGGACGACTGACCCATGAGATCTTCCCGGACGTCCGGCTTAGGCTGCGGGCTTGGTGGCTTGAAATAGGACACTATAGCGCGCAGTTTCTGTCGGGCCACGGGAACTTTAAGGCAAAGTTATCTTCGATGGAACTGGTTGACACGCCGGATTGTGTGGTGTGTGGGGTACCAGATACCTCCGCGCACCTGCTCTCTGAGTGTCCAAAGGTTGAGGATTTCCGTGCCTCTTTCGAGAGTGTTCACGGGGAAATTGACCTGAGGAGGATGTTAAGGGATAGAAACCTGGTGCCCACAGTAATGAAATACCTAACAAGTAAAGGTAAACAAAATGAGAATTTCGACGTGTGGTGGCAGAGTACCAGTCTCAGCCGATCAGTGCAACAAACTGGATTATCGGATGACAGCACCAGTAGTCTTGGCTGAACACCTCTTCCCCACCGTGGTGTTGGAAGAAAGGATATCCTCGGAGGAGATAGAAATACCGGATGAACCCATTGTGTCGCAGGCACAAATCCCAACTATATCTGGGTTGGTCCTGCACCTTATTGACCCAGATGATGACATTAAACCAGAAATGGACAAGAGAGAGCAGTCGGGTGATGGGTGGCCGTGTTCCTGGAACCCGGTCCTCTATGTTCAAGAGGGTTTTGAAATGCTTACAAAGAACATGAGCAAACTGATCAGGGATAACAGGAGACGAACCGTTTGCGCCATGAAAAGGGAAAGAAAACATGAGGAACTCTGCCCGGCTAAAGAGGAACTTCCAGAAGAGAATGTATTTGATAAGAACATGGAACGAGAAGTTACCCTTTTGAAGATGCTCGTCTGGCAGAGCGAATCTGTTTCTCTGGATAACAAGATTACCACAATCGAATGGCCTTCCAACAGATCTACTATGGACGCATAGGTTCAGACCTGGCCAGTTGGGGCTAACCCCAAGGAACCCTGGGAGCTCTACGGTGAGGTTATCCATGGCTCCCAACTCTCTCGGCTAGAGGACCCGGCCATCCTGATGGCGGCTGTGGCTCTCTTTGTATGATCCCTGGAAGGTGGGGACAAAGTGTTGTTCCCACGGATGGAATGTGTTGATAAGGCTGACCGTCGACCAGGTCGGCCTTCCCACTGACACCGAAGCGCTCCATAGCCTCTTGAAAGAATGCTATTGGAGACGGGGAGAGCCTTTTGAACCGACCAGGATCTTCAAGGATGCCGTCTGCACCTACGGGAGGCGTACATTTGATTACACGAAATCCTTCTCGGGGTATAGTGTGGTCAGGTATTAGTCCTCCACTTCGGACGGCATCCAAATATCGGATGTGACAAACCTGGATATTACTTTGCCTGTTTAATAGACTTGTCTGTTACAGGCTACCTGATGACGACCTGGAGATAGCACAGGATTATGTAATTGTTAAGATGGCGGGAGTTTACTCCCATAGGTATGGAAATGGTAAGAGAATGGTGTGTTTGGCAGACTTGTCGAGGGGGTGCTTCCGGCCACATCCTATAAAACGGGTGTTGCTGGTTGTGCCTTTCTCGGCATAGTCTTGAATGAATTGATTCANCGAGGGGGTGCTTCCGGCCACATCCTATAAAACGGGTGTTGCTGGTTGTGCCTTTCTCGGCATAGTCTTGAATGAATCGATTCAATAGACTGCAGTGTGGAGTGTACTGCTCTCTACGCCCGGTGGGCGAGGAGGCGGGGGACAATTCTGGTGAACCGGTTGTCCCCCAAACCTGAGTCCTGAGCACACCCGGACGCATTGGGCCGCGATTGATGTTAATGGGTTTTACAGCCTAGCTAATGTTTCGAGTGACAGAAGGACACGCTCTGGCGCGGCAGTGTATGGATGAGTTGAAAATTTGTGTTTAGGAAACCGCATGCTGGCCGAAAATATACTAAGTTCCCGGTGGTACCACGAGAATGGAAAAGTGCCGATTTAGAACTTGTTTGCGGGAGATAGAGTAAGATAGAAAGTAGTGCTCCCGGTATAACCTTAAATAGGTATCGGCCACCTTGAGGGGAGGTTGGTGAGGAAAGCGCCGGTTCCACCGGGAACTTTGTCAGTTGTATGTGATTGGATACATACATTTCCTGAGCTAGGCCCAAACACTGCAGCAGGTGGAGTAGTGTTGAAGCTAAAAGCGACGTAGTACCGTTTTTAGCTTGACGTAAGACTGTGCAACTTTGCTTGATGGATCTTGTGTCTAGTTTTTAAGGAAATTGGTACTGTGCACTACTCGCTTCCCTCAAAGCGGGCGGGTGGTGGCAACGAAGGGCAAAATAAGTCGAACCTAGCCAAGGCTACTCTGTCGCCATAAGTATACCTGAACGGCTAAGAGGGTAGTGCCGAATCAGTAGAAGACGTACCAGGGTGGGGCGGTGGTTTAATACCACTTGCACCAGCCGCGAGGCATCGCGTCTCGAGGTTCTAAAACCTCCAGTATGGCCTGGTATACAGCATACCATAAACCGCCTAGTCGATTGTATCAAGGGAACTTAAACGAAAGGAAACTCTATGTGAAAACATGCACGCAGGGATTTTCCCTGGATAAGAAGCGCGATGTATATTATTTGCAGTGTGTTAGACACAACAACACTATGGGACCAGATTCTTCCTCCTTTACTGGAGGAGCAGAATTGGTTACGCAAGTTGCTCCCATATATATGGAGTCAAGACGTGCAGGCTATGACTCGAGCAGTCATAGAGGCGCTGCAAGGGACAAAGGAGTCAAGCGTGGGCGACGCGGAAACTCCAGAGGAAGTTGTTGTGGAAGAACAGAAGAAACCAGAGATTAAGGATGATACTGGACTGATAGAACAGGACTATGAGGCAATCCAAGAAGAGACTGCCAAGACCTTAGAGGAGATAACCACTTAGGTAACAGATGATTGGAAAAAGGTGAACAAGGAAGCCTCTAACTTCCTCCTTCCTCAGATATTGCGAATGAAAGCATTACTGGATATGCAGCTGTCGCGCAATGCCACACTGCATACACAAAATGTTGGGCTTGTAGAAAAGGTTGCCCTCCTTGAGCAACACTCGAAACAGACTGAAGTCCCAGTAAGGGGTACAGTTAAGGCAATGGCTCCCCTTAGCTTCGCAGATATCATCAGGGAGCAGAGGGAGAGTAAAGCGAAGCCACAAGATTCCAAAACAGGGGAATGGCAAGTTGTCCAAGGGAGGCGCCCAACTGCTCGCAAAACAGTTCTGATTTACCCTAAAGAGGGTGAGGGCAAACCTGAGGAGGTTAGGGAGAAATTGAGATCCATGGATCCAGTCAAGGAACAGTTACATGTGAAGAACTTATGAACGGTGGGGAAGGGTGGTCTTCTTATTGAGGCTGAGGATGAAGAGACTTTGGTCAAACTAAGGAACACTCAGATGATGGAGGAATTGGGCATTACAGTGACGATCCAAAAAGGCATGGCCCGAAGGTCATTTTGTATGACGTCCCTAGGGACTACGACAATAGTGACCTCTTGAACACAAAATGGGAACAGAACTTTTCTGTCAAGCAAATAGCACAGCAGGTGTTTGCGAAAAATGTGACAATAAGGTTCAAGACTGGACCTAGGAGTGTGAAGGACAAGGTGAACATCGTCTTGGAGACCTCGCCTGCTTTGAGGAGACTACTTGTACAAATGGAACAGGTATACATCGGCTTTCAGAGATGTCGAGTTAAAGATTATTTAGTGCCAGTTCGCGGCTTCAAGTGTCAGGGGTACGGACACGTCAGGGAGAGGTGCTAATCTCCTCTGATGTGCTCGTCATGCGCTGAGTCAGGGCACAAATATAAATGTCAAAGCGTGTCCAACCCAGGTCATGAGTGATATTTGACAATTTTCCTTCTCCAACACCATTCTCTGCCTGACATTCCCGTCCTGTTGACCAATTAGTAATGCACTATCCTAACATCATTGAACTCGAAGAACTGAAGTTCAAGATGGACAGATTTACTATGGTTCTGCAGGTTATTGAATCACCAACCAACATTTGCTACACAAAGGGCCCCAAGGACATCACAATGAATAAGACCACTTCCTTGAAGCTACTGCCACCGGATCTTCGAATAGCAGGCTCCTCTCCTGGATTAGGACGTGTTGAGAAGCTACTGAAGATATGTCCAATGATGGCTCGACTTGGAGATCCTGTTCTTGAGTACGTAAAGAGAAATCTTGAGGAGCTAACAGGGATTGATCCTAAAGTCTTGCTCTCAGCAACTTGGCAGTATGTGTCAGGATCAGTGGCTCATCATGTGCCATCAAATCACTGGTCACTCCTTGTGGGTCCGAATGAGGTCTGTAACAGGTCATCCTTTGTCGAGCACATCACGACAACCTACTAAGTGACACGCACCCTTACAGGAGATTGGTCAATTAACTTCGGCCATCTCCTTGCTTACGAAATCTGTCTTACGCTCTATGCCACTGAATTCAACTCGAAAATGCAATCTGACAGAAAAACCTAGGCCTGGTTCAAGTTGAATGAATGCGGAAGCTGCTTGTATGAAATGACTTATGTTGAAGTTGAGTGCACCGCACCTCCCTCTCTGTTCACAGATGTCTTCTAACACGTATATTGGTTTCTCACAGAAAGAGAGAACTCAGCTTGCGGATAAACTTAGCAACCCAATTAATAACCAAGCTTCCTCGCATGCAGCTGGTGCTTGATCAGGATAACGAGATCCACAAAGCTATGGCTGTCCAGAGCATCAGTGAGTTGTTACTGAGGGAGGTCGCTGGTCTTGAGAAGATCCCAGACAGATCCATCATGGGAACTTTGACTCAGGAAGATATCAATGCCATTTATCACCTTCACACCGCATCTATGATTGGTTTAACTGAACTGAAACACCTTCCTAAGACCTCACTCCTAATGTCAATAGTGGAGTTTGTTCTGTCCTGGGCAATGTTCCATAGTCCTCGACATCTCCTGACCAATTGTCTTGCAATCCTGGAGTCCGAAAACTCTCCTCTCTACCCCTTTATGGTCTCGCATGTAAGCTGATTGAGACTGGCTATACTGACTTAATCATAGATCAGATGCGGAAGATGCACACATTGCCACTTGCACTTAATTGTAGCAGTCCTGAATCAGTCCAGAGGGCACTGATATCATTCTCATTACAGGAAATAGGCAAGATGTTTCAGAAGACTGAGATGTTTGATCCAGAGATCAAAATTCTTATCAACCAGTATGTGTCAAATGAACAGAAGACTGAGGCCCTTCGGTATCAATACAGGTTAGGCCAGACAAAGATTGTAACTCGATGGATCTTAACTCCGCTGGGTCAAGGAGTTATCCAAGCTCTCAGAGCTCATGATCTCCCATCAATAGGGGACTTCCTAGTATCGGCAGTCTCACTTGCTTTTGTGAGACCCAATGAGGATACTCCATTCGTCTCAGCAAACACACTTTCACTATGACTCAACAGAGAATGGTGGAGATGTTCTGAGACACTTATGTGACTTAGCAGGACTGTCTCGCACAGTAACAGAGGCTATTCTCGAAAGAGCAGATGAACACCGTCAGGTGCATCTGGCGTTCGGTCCAAGTGGAAGAGAAGTGCTGCCTCACAGGAGGAGGATTCAATTTCTCTTTTCTTATCATCATATTGTTTAGTGCATGTGGCTCCCACAGATCAGTCAATAGCCCTAGTAAGGGGACGTGATAACCCTGACTACACTCTAACATTTCTCTCCTGAAGCTCGGAAACGACGGCTCTCCTGTAGAGTAGGATCTTCTAGGAGTTGGAGAGATGACAATGATATCATTCATTTCAGTCAACAATACAGGAGCCAGCTCTTGTTGAGTTCCATGAGACTGCCTTGAAACGGTTGGAGATTGGACTCTGAACATCTTGTGCATCCTGATCGGGAGTGTCCCTCATTGGCCTACCGTGTTTTTGGTTGTGAAGGAAGTGCTTCATCAAAACTCTATCATGACCTTCGGGCAATTGGGGTGAGTTCTACGAGCATGGAAGGAGTTGTGTTGTGTGCAGCTGACGGACCCGGTGGGTTTACACAGCTATTGTTAAGACTCAGCCTGATGTTACTGTTAAATTTAATACAGTCCTGCAAACTGAAAATAAAGGACTAACAGAAAAATTTGGGCTCTTAGAAAAGCTCACGGACACCAGTACCACACCAATATAGGGGACCACAATAGCCAAGCCCCAAATGAGATTTTCTGACATTGTCAAGAAGCAGAAACAGAACAAGGACAAACCTGAAAGCAAAGTAACTGACGAACGGCAGGTAGTCAAGGGAAGGAAGCTGACCGCACGGAAAACTGTGCTTATCTACCCCAAGGAAGGGGAGGGTAAGCCGGAAGAAGTGAGGGGAAAGTTGAAGGCAGTTGATCCTGCCAAGGAACAATTAAAAGTCAAGAACCTCAGAGCAGTGGGCAAGGAAGGAATTCTCCTGGAAGCAGAGGATGAGGAAACCCTTCTCAAACTCAGAAATGCAAACTGAATGGAGGAACTGGGTCTTCTACCCGAAGACCCAGTTCCTCCATTCGATCGTTCAAGCTGGCCGCCCACCGCAGTTGTGGACTTCTCCTTTTAACGACCGCAGGGTACCATTATCTTACTGCACGCCACAATGTTTTGGCTTTTAGGGCCGCGAGTTATTTAATTAAAGTATTTTTCAAACATGTCACAATCACCACACATTAATGTAACAGAAGAAGAATTTATTACATACTAACAAGGTGCCACAAATTGTTTGTGCAATTTTATTTAAAAAAAATTTCTTCCTAGTACTTGTTGCAAAAATACGGTATAAACAATGTAGCATTGTCTAGCAACTGTTAGACATAATCATGCTTTCCCCCTTGCACACCTGGCAAGTGGCGATGCAATGACCCTGCAAGCGGCAGAGTTGTCCTACCCCCACAACATAAAAGGAGCGCTAGGCTGCTAGCATCTCGCCGCCCCCTACCACATTCAACAGTACCTACCATTCCCCTCTGCTCCCTCCTATTCTTGGCCTCGACTAGCTCTACTCCCATTCGTACCTCTCCCCTCTCCATTCATACCCTCTTCCTTATCCATCACTACAACACCCGCATCCACCCCTTCCCGCGTTCCTCCGACGCGAGTGTCGCCTTGCGACACAGACTAACAAAGGCTGGCTCGGTCACGGCAAGTGGGTGGATGTCACTTGCGATACATGTTTCAACATTTTAAAAATAAGAGTTTACAAATGTTTCTATTTCTATTTGCGTTATAAAAAAAATTAATTAGCTTTCAAATGATAGGGAAAATGACTGTGCTATAGGCCATACTCGCAATAACGCAGTTCCACTGTATGGTAATATGTATTAATTTTGTTATAAAACTAAAATTATATTCTCAAATCTTATTCTTAAATAATTTTCATATTTGTTTGTGGGGTTACATTCTTTAATAGATTATGCACACATTAATACACTTATGTTGTGTAGGAAATTATTAATAGGGAATTTTTGTATACTCTTCTACATTCCAAATCACTATATACATGTTAGAGCCCTTGGGATCTTTAGGACCCCAATAAATATTGAGTTTTTATGCATTCCATGATTTATACATTTCAACGCATAATAGTGCAGAAGGATTCAATGTTTTAATTTATATATCAGTAAAATATGATATATGCAGTTTAGAAAATATTTGCACAAACATACAAGGATTTGATGTTTTATACATAATTCACAGTCATATTTATATTTGTGTCACTGTAACAAAACAAAATGTTGATATTCTTGACCAATTATGCACAAATATATTTAGATGTAATGAGTATAATAATTCACAGACATACGAAGTGATTATGTTGTCATTTTGTTCAATATAATTTCCAAATTACGCTTTACTATAAGAGTTAAACAAAATGTAGTATAATCTTTGGTTAGTTTTAAAGTTTGACAGAGATCATGTAAGCATATTTCATTTGTTTCTAGACAGTATTCAGTATTCCATGTTAAGAGTTGTTATTTTTCATTTATAACCTAGAGTAAAACATAATAAATGTTTATTAAACAAAAGCAAGAAAGAAAATTATCCTGGTTGTCTCTCGTCTCGCCACCGCTGATTGGCGGAGAGATGTGGCGTAGTCAGACGACAGCCAATCGGAAGACAAGTGGCAACTTAAGGCAGGAGTAAAATCGAACCTAATTTTTTTAAATAGATAGGATACCATCAATCCTGGGCATGTGAAGGAGAGAGATTTAATAAGTGAAAACTTAACGAGCGTAGGTAGCACCCATGGCCACAATGCTTTAAATATTTCAGACTAAACCTTATTCTATAAACTTATTTTTCCACTTACGTACGTGGCCGTAAGTGTGCCGGCAACTTCTTGCTTGCCTCCTTCGTAAGTTCTACAATTGCAGTTTATCTATTATTGCTGCAAGAATGTTTTAAACTTCATCCTCAATAGCAAGAATCAAGTGATAGTTGTCTTATTTTTTTTATGAGAAGACTAATGGTAGAAAAAAATTGGTAAAAAGGATTTTGGCTTGCTAATTCCACAGAATTTATTCACATCTGATTCTACTGAAATGTTACAACTGAAGACACATACGTGTGGCTGAAGAGTGATCTACGATCTTCAGAAGCAGCGGACTTATGCAAAGGGAAAAACCACACACAGGAAAGAATTTTTGCTACACATGGAGACATTGGGAGAGAAGAAATGCAGTGCCCGAGGTATGCTCAGATAATCTGAAGTACGTCTGCAAATATAGGGCGCAATTTTCCACAACGAGGGATGTCGTGGGAGCATTTTGTTTTCGTAAGAAGCAAGTGCAGAAGAGAGAAGAAAAAAAAATGTTTTATGTTTACAGGTTTGGAGGAAAACTTTTGCAAGTACCCATTTGAAAAAAACAAATAAATTTTTGTATGAATTTCTGGTAAAAGATGAGTGCAGAGGAAAAAATAGCATTTTTAGGATTTGGAGACACTTTAACTCTTTGACTGCGATGTTCGACTATTGTCGAATGCAGAGAATTATCGCTTACTTGCGACATGCGACTTTAGTCGAATTGGGTGGATTCCTAAGTTGTGATGTGCGTTCGGCATGCAATTGTATTCTAATAAGTGCTGCTATCTATAAAATTGATACCTCAATGTTCTGAAACTATCTTTGACTATAAATGGCACAGTATTTACATACTGTGAGTGTATTATCTTTGGTGTTATTCTCGCCAACAATGGCATCGTGTAGTAGGAAAGGATTGTCGCAAAAAGAATGTTACGATATTTTGTTTGCTGATTCAGATTCAGATTTGGAAGTAAGTGAATCTGAAAACGAAGTTAGTTTTCGCAATACAGAAAATGAAATAACTTATAGTGTGGAGTCAGAAAATGTGAGTGATGGTGACAGTGACAGTGACACAGTGAGTGATGATCCTGCGCAACAGTTTTTGAAAGGGAAGAAAACTGAAACTGTATGTGTAAATAGTAATGACTGGTTGAACACGGACAGTGAAAATATAAATATTTTGCTTGACTGGTGTAACAAATCTCCTTTACATTCGTCACTAAAAAACATAACCTCAAATGACACAGCAGTAGACTGTTTTTACAAATTTTTTCCCAGGTCTACTTTTGCTACAGTAGCAGACCAAACAAATGTATATGCATCCCAGTTTTATGAAAATATGACAACAGAAAAAGTATCACCTCGTTCAAGGTACCATCAGTGGAATGAGTGTACTCCTGAGGAAATACAGGCAATGACAGCTGTAGAAATTGGTATGGGTTTGTGTCGCAAAACATCAATAGAACAGTATTTCTGTGAAACATCCTGGATAAATGATACCCCAAATTATTCAAACATTATGTCTCGTGACAGATACCAGATTCTCAGGTCATTTCTGCACTTCGCTGACAACAAAAAGCAATTTCCAAAAGCGCATCAGGATTATGACCCTCTCTTCAAAATTCGCCCAATCATAGACATAGTGAAAGACACTTACTTGCTTGAATTTGAACCAGGTCAAAGTTTATCTATTGATGAAACCATGCTTCGCTTCAAAGGACGTCTATGGTTCAAACAATACATGCCATCAAAACCTTCTACAAAGTGGGGTGTGAAGCTATGGTCACTGTGTGACAGTGAAACAGGTTTCTTGTTGAGGTTCGACGTTTATGTCGGAAAAGGCGTGCTACAAGCAAATGTTGATCGCAGCCTGGGGTTAGGTGAACGAGTGGTTCGAAAACTTCTTTTGGGGTTTGAACACACACAGCGAATTCTCTATTGTGACAATTTCTTTTCCAGCCCGTCACTGTTCCAGTTCCTCAGAGAAATTGACATAGGAGCTTGCGGGACAGTTCGAACAAACAGGCATGGCATGCCAACTGAGTGTAAACCAGTAGTTTGCAAAATGAAGAAAGGTGACAAGCCAAAATTTTGGCTGAACAAAGCAGAGGGAATGATTGTGTGCTCATGGCAAGATACTGGACGAGTTACGCTGTTGTCAACTGTGCATAGCAATGAGTTGACGGAAGTAAAAACAAGAGCTAAACAAACTGAAAATGGGTACAGAATTGTTTCTAAACCAAAAATGGTATTGGAGTATAATCGGAACATGAATGGTGTAGATCGTTTTGACCAACTGTCATCATCATACTGTTACTATCACAAAAACAGGAAGTGGTATCATGTATTGTGGCATTTCATGGTTGAAGCAGCACTCGTGAATGGGAAAATTGCCTTCAATATGTCACGAGATACTAAAATGTCTGCAATACAATACAGGAACTGCGTCATTGAGGGACTTCTGGAAGAATATTCTCGACCAGCACCAAAAAAGAAAGGCCGTATTTGTGCTGATGTTGTCCCACTTACCAGACTGAATGAACGCCATTTTATTGGACTACAAAGTGACAAAAACCACAAGCCAAATTGTATTGTTTGCTCCATAATGCCTAACCAATGCAATCAAAAAGGAAGAGGAAACTGTAAACGGAAGCAAACCATCTACATGTGCAAGAATTGCCCCAATCATCCTCCACTCTGTCCTGTGCCTTGCTTTGAGGAGTACCATATCAATAAATCTACATGAAAGTCTGCACACGTAATAACCTGCACATGTAATAGCCTGTATATACTTTATATATAGTTTATGTGTTAGAAATAAGTTAATAATAATAAATTAAATTTAAAAAAAATTTACATTTTTTTTACACTTTTTGGGTAAAAAAAATGAAAAAAAATCCCGCAGCGAAAGAGTTAATTCAGGAATCTAAAGTCGAGGGGCAAACATCCAGTATGGAACAAGCAATAAGATTGTTATTCGACAAGATGGAAGCCATTCATAAGGGTAATGAAATCCTACACAAAAATATGCAAATAGATAGTGAGGTATTACAAAAAGAAATTAAAACATTTAAGGTAGGTAGCGAAGCCTTACTAAAGGAAATGCAAGCGGGTAGAGTAGAACAAAATGATAGGTTTAATCATTTGGAAGAAAAATTGGAAAGTTTTGAAAACTGAATTAAGGAAACTGAGTCACAACTATCAGTAGGGTTACAGAAAATTCATACTTGTGAAACCAGGGTAGACCAAATTAAACCAAACCATAGGGAATTACAACAAAATTTTAATATCACACACGTTGAAAAATTCAAATTAAAGGAAACAATAGCTGAAAACCTTGAAAATATTTCCAAAAACACCAGAGGAACTAAACAAATTAGGATTAATTTAAGTGAACAAGAGAGGTACAAATCTTAGGAGGCCTGGGTAAAGAAACACAGGAAGTTTTTTGGAAAAGGTTTTAAGAGAAAGCCCAACCGTAGGACAGCATATAGAAAATCTGAGGGAAGCAATTAACGGAATTAGAAAGGAAAGTAAACAACGTTATGAGGTAAAATTTAATCAGTTATGTAAGCAAGGGTATGTGTCACAAGATGATATAGGTAAAATCTTTTGAAAGGGCAGTGCCTAAATTTTGTTTGGAGAAATAGGGGACCAACACCCATAAAATTTGTACACAAGTGTGAAAGGATGCTGAACTCATTGGGGAGTTGAGATGAACAACAAGTACAACTATTCACAAGCAGGTTAGGTGGAGCAGCAGGATGGAAGGAAACTGAATGTGCGTTCTTACATCAATATTGGCATGTATGTAAGCAAGATGATTTTTTTCAGTACCTATTTGCAGGTAAGTAATGCTTGAATGGGCCTATGGCCAGTTATGTGCAGAAATTATATTTACAGTCAAAGTATTTAGATAATGGGACGAGTGATCTCATATTTATGATTAGTGTAATGTGTATGTATACTTATATTATTATTATTGTGGCAAATCTACTTCAGCTTTCTGCTTTAAAAAAAAGGATGCATTGAATAAATAAATAATTAATTAAAATCANTCTATTATTATTAATATTGTGGCAAATCTACTTCAGCTTTCTGCTTAAAAAAAAGGGATGCATTGAATAAATAAATAATTAATTTAAATCACCCCCTTGCCAAGACAAACTTAATATGTATCAACAATTCCAAGCTACATTCAGCAATTTCTGACCTAGTACTGTCAAACGGTTTTGCTTACTGCTGATGATTATGATGTAGTACAAAGTACCAAAGTTATTCAAATATCATTTGGATTTAATTCAGCGCGTCGAGAATCGTCAAAGTAATGAACGTCCTCGTCTGTATTTGCGCGATGACCAAAATCCATGCAAATACTTTTAAGACGTTGAGTTTGTGAAATGAAAACGTTTCACAAAGGAAACTCTAATGGTCACTATCGTGCCTCTNAATACTTTTAAGACGTTGAGTTTGTGAAATGAAAACGTTTCACAAAGGAAACTCTAATGGTCACTATCGTGCCTCTTGTTGCCGTCGATAACGGACATAGAGGGGATTGCCAGCACCTCCAGTCCTGCCATTTGATGGCAGCAATAGTTTCCNCGTTGCCGTCGATAACGGACATAGAGGGGATTGCCAGCACCTCCAGTCCTGCCATTTGATGGCAGCAATAGTTTCCAGGTGGGTACTGTGTTATTTGGTTTTCGTATGCATTCGTAATGAAAACATAGTGCATTAACATCAAAATTCTCCCGTAGTTAGGAAAATGGAGTTTGTTTATTTATCATCACATAAACCACAATACATATTGAGTGTGACTTGTCAAAATAAAAATACACAAATACAAATAAACTGTCAGCTGTCAAAAATACAGACTACACTAATTATATAAGCAAATAGGACAATAATCTGCCTGATGTTAATAATTTCCATATACANTCAAAAATACAGACTACACTAATTATATAAGCAAATAGGACAATAATCTGCCTGATGTTAATAATTTCCATATACACAAATAACGGCTATATATTAGTTGCCAATCTATGGAATATTACGTGTAGGAGTATGTTATCAAAATATGAAATAAAAATATGAAATGCAGTATCCATTACAATATAAATACATAAACAAAAAACAAAACACTCTATTAGTTGTCATCTTTGTTTTTGACACTTAAAAATGCATCTACAGTACGATAGGCTTTCATCAACAGATATGTTTTCAATTCCATTTTACATTTACAGGTAATTAAAAATAAATGTTACGTTTTGTGAATGCTTTTCAACTAAGTTACAATTGAAGTTATTTTCATACCATGTTCCGTATGTCAGCTAGTAAGTCGGTAATAACGTAATGAGGTTAATTGTACATTATAATTGCACATGTTTGAACTAGTATGTAATGAAGCACAGCAGACACCTGNGTGTTGTTGCAGAGTGTTTGCGGTGACCTATGTCATGTCAATCAGGCAACGGTGAGCAGGATTGTAAAGGTAAATATATTTCTGTACAATTTATGGTGCATGTATAATACCACAAGCAGAGTTAAAGTGCCGTGTAATTTAGAATAATCATTTGTCCCGGACTTTGAGGGCAATGTAATATTATTAGTGGTAGGTTAATGCAGCCAACATACCATGCAGGTTACAAATGTCTGTTTAATGAGTATTATGCTTAGCAATATGTTTGGAGATGCTTGGGTACCTGCATAGTAATTTGTTGTTAGGTTAGTGCAGCACAATAGGAAACTGTGTATGATGTTCAGGAAGAGGAGTTTGGTCGGGTAGGGGAGAGGTGAGAGAGCTCGCAAACGGGCGGTAGCCTAATTCCGGTTATTTGTTATTATTATTATTATTACTTGATGGTTTGGTCAAGTTGTATCAAGTGGTGGTGCTCGAGGTAGGTGGTGTATCGACCCAAAGCACAAATGAGTTGGCGTCAAAATGAATTGTTTAGAGTGACATTGGTATTGCAGTTTGATCATGCCAGTATAATAGGTTGCAGATCCAACCCTTAATGATACTATGTAATAAAGACAAATCAGCTGAGCCATGCAACCCGATAGTACCCACTAGGTTATCCACGCACAAGTACTNCGACCCAAAGCACAAATGAGTTGACGTCAAAATGAATTGTTTAGAGTGACATTGGTATTGCAGTTTGATCATGCCAGCATAATAGGTTGCAGATCCAACCCTTAATGATACTATGTAATAAAGACAAATCAGCTGAGCCATGCAACCCGATAGTACCCACTAGGTTATCCACGCACAAGTACCGATTAGATTAGATGCATAAAAATACTGGTTCACGCAATATGACGTTCAGTGCGGTCACGTCAGAACACTGTACAATTCAATTACTTGCAAATATCCCATACAATGTAAATAGTAAATCACACTTGAGTCCATCTTCTCGTGTTTAGACATGTCATATTAGGTCTGTGACCACATTAGTGACGTGTAGTGCTTATCAGTACATACGTCCCAACATGTCTGACATGCAATATTAAAATAAGCTTGTGTGGTAATCAGTAGTATCTGCAATAAGGTGTCTAGTATTTCTCGCAGGTAGTTGAGTTGAATTGTGTAAATAAGGCAGAGGCATTTCTTACAAGTATTGACTTTTGTAACGGGTAGTAGTTTCCTCTGAACTGGCTGGGCACTTCTTGCTTTTTCCTGACAGCCACAACTTCAGGAACATTACAGGCTGTTCTATGTGAATGGTGGGTTTCCTGGTGTAAGTGGGAGCATGGATTGCACCACATTGGCATTAGGAGCCCAGGCGCCCAGTTTGCAGAGCTGTACCGTAATAGGAAGGGATACATGACTGTCAGTGTTCAGGTATGTTTGCTGGGATGTGCGCCACATGATTGTTTATGTCAACAATTTATGTACAGGATTGTGTGTGTTATGTTTATTGGATACAAAACTGTTAATACCATACAATTAATTTTAAATATGCCATCACTAAAATGTTGTCTGCTAGCATTCATAGTTGCTAATATGTTTGGTAACATTGTTAAAATACATTTGCAGGTTGTCTCAGGCCCTAGATCCTGGACATTGTGTCTAGGTGGCCCGGCAGTAATCACGACTCGAGGATATTCAATAACAGCATGGTGATGACCCGTTTTCTCTGCCAGGAATACTGCTGGGAGACAATGGCTACCCTCAACTGCCATCTCTCTTCACTCCATTACTGGTCCCAACAACAGCTGCAGAAAACCGGTACAACGCAGCACATAAGAGGACCAGGAACACAGTGGAAAGACTGTTCGGAGTATGGAAACCCAGGTTTGCATGCTTGGGCCATCGACTACGGACAAGCCTCCATACAACCAGCAGGGTCATCGCTGCATGTGTTGTGTTACACA
Organism: Clitarchus hookeri; assembly: GCA_002778355.1. Classification (NCBI taxonomy): domain Eukaryota; kingdom Metazoa; phylum Arthropoda; class Insecta; order Phasmatodea; family Phasmatidae; genus Clitarchus; species Clitarchus hookeri. The sequence goes on along the minus strand of NQII01005864.1, from coordinate 93,661 downwards.
ACATTGCAGTTACTCATGGTGAACCACTGCCATCTCCTCCAGCTGACGAGGATCATTTCATGCCTCCCGTTCCTGTGGAGAATGCTGCACCATGGAATAATCATGGAGCTGAAGTCAGAGCTACATTCATTCAGCGAAACATTAATTAAGAACCACTATCCTTACAACAATACATCTCTCCAGCTGTTAATGTTCATTTTCTCATGCAAGCAAATGAAGCTGTATTGTAAAAAACCCTTGTGAAGTTGTTTTTATGATTCAACATTGTGTGCATATCTGTGACATGGTAATAGGCCTCCTGGGGAACTCGCCATGTAAAATAAAGAGTAGCGCATTGCGTGCTGTACCTCCAGATGTTTACCACCAGTGGCATATCTCTAAGGTGATGTGGAGACTGGCACAGAATGGATAACCACAATAGGCAAATGCTTTCTTGTTTCTTTTTGAGCAATTAAATGTGTGTGACAGCAAATTAACAAGCTGTTGGAATTCTATACACAGAATAATCTTTCTACATCTACACTTGATTGCATGTCACATTTCCAATATTGTTATAATAAAATAAATGATTTGTACTGTATTACTAATTCATCAATATGATACATCTTTATAAGAACATATCAACAAGTAAAGCATTTTAAATACATAATGAGTGCATTATATATGTGTGTTTAAAGTACATAACAACAATACAAACAAAGTATAATGCATTTAATATATGAATACCAGTAACTAATACAATATAAATAACATACCATTTAGGTGTGTTATATACAATATGCTTCAAAACTATGTCATATAGTATACTTTTGTACAATGCAGTGTAGCCACTTGAATTGTCCTGAAAGTATAACCTTCCAAAACTATTGATCATAGGTGGTGCATTAATGTGTTGTGGTAGTTTATTGAAGAACTTTATTTTTGTATTATGTATGTATGTGGTTTTAAAAAACTGTTTTAGTATGGTATATCATGTGAAAAGCATCATCTTGTTATGTATGATACAAATGGGGATTGAGCAACATTGTTTACAACATTGTAATGCGTGGAATTATAGACAGGTACAGTGCAGATAGTTCTATTTCAACCAAATTTATCAGGTACGAATGCAGTATGGTAGTTTAGTAATACATAGTGTTTTTAATTCGTAAACTTCATAAGTTTGCTTTTGTATTACTGTACATGCTTTTGTATTACTGTATATGCTTTTACCATATAAAATAAACACATTTTATATCCATTTTGGTTGTTTCATTGATGTAAATTCAACCTTTAAGAACTACTTTCTTATAAACCGGACTTCATTAAAACGAACAATCTTAACCCCCATTTAGTCCATTATAATAAGGGTTTACTGTGTGTGTGTATGTATGTGCATGTATATATATATATATATATATATATATATGTAAAACTGGCAAAGACGGAGATATGGAAGTGGAAGATAATGAAACAGAGCCTCAACAGGGACCAAGCAAAACACCACAACAGCCAAAGAGGCGGTTCTCGTCTATGGAATTTCAGTGGTGCGCGAGTTCAATGTTTTTCGGCAGTTTTTAGTGCGCCCGAGTCCTTAAAAATGTGTGCGCGAGTGGAATATCATCGGTAGCAACTCTGCAAATGAATGCAACACTGCGCAAACAGTAAGTACCGAGTTATAACAGTTTAAAACACCTTGTGGTTAGTGTAAATTTTACCGCGAAAAATCGTAAACATTGCCACCAAACAATAACATTCCATTCGATTAATTGATTGGCCAGAGTGCGAAATTCGATAGGATCGCCAAGTGACTCCCGGAGTAGGCGACACGCCTCTAATAGTGCGCGACAACTATTCTTAACCTTGAACTCGTTTCAAATATTCGTAAAAACTTTTTGCCAGTGTTTTAGTGTAAAAATGACTTTCCATGAATAACCTTAATTTAGAAAAGACAACCCAATCGGCATCTTATGGCTTGCAAGTAGTGAACAAATACACAATGGCTCAACAAAGTGGCCCATCGAGGTACACAGCCAACACACTCATTTCACCATATCAAGAAATAACAAAGGGCACTAAATATGAAATTTACTGCCCTGCTCGCAATTAAACAGTCACTGATGAAAGTGTTTAGGACAACCTCGGATCGTTTTTCCTAGTGGGTGACGTAGCAGAGTGCGATGAAGAAGTAATGCTCCGAGTTCATGTAAGAAAAATCGAGGGCATTCCCCCAGACACACACCCCCAAATAATTGCGAGGAAGGGAGATTTCATGCCAAAAGAGTTCGGCGCAGGTGACCATATCCCCCACATAGTTGCGGAACTGTTGTTTCACGACTATGTTCGGGAGTACAACTCCACTGAAAATACCACCAGCACAGGCACAGCAGAGGAACATGGTGAAGATATGGACACAACAAGTCAGGGACAAAAACGGCCTCTTTCAATGTCTCCACCCCCAGTACATAACAGCAACCGATATGCAAGATTGAAGACAGACGATGATGGAGGCGCAGCACTGAATGTGCCATCAACCTCTCAGCCTACACCATGACCTGCAACCCAACAGATAACAGTACAACCAGCAATTAACAGAACATCCACCCACATGGCAGCGACCACGAGTACCCCGGGAAATCCAGCACAGCGGACAGCCAACACAAATAAAACCCACCATCAGCCACCACAGCCCAGAAGAAAAACTATGCCGGCAGTCACCGTCAAGACGAGCATGGCAGCAGGTTTCGCCAGATATAAGCAGGAGATCTCCAGAATGCTCAAAGGGCGTTTCGAGCTTTCGGTGCATAGAAACACTATCAGCATCCACACGTACACACCAGAGGACCACGAGACACTGGCCCAATACCTGCAAGCAAAACAATTTGAACTTTATACCTCACCACGCCCCGACCAGCGCAATGCCCGTGTTGTCATCCGCGGCCTGCCGGCAGAGCAGGACATTGATTAACTCCAAGCGCTCCCGCAGGAGAAGAGCCTCAGCTTCTCCTCAGTGATGCGCCTAGACAAACGTCTGCCAGACGGTACCACCAAAATACAACCTCTGTTCATGGTGACCCTGGTCGGCACCACCCAACTCGAGACTGCACTGAAAATCACCAGTTTGGACTACATTCGAGTAAACATCGAGCATTTCAGAGGGCAGCAAGAAATACAAAGATGCATCAGATGCCAGAAGTTCGACCACAGCGCCCACTTCTGCCAGATGAAAGAGCGCTGTGCACGCTGCGCGGAGGACCACCAGACACCACAGTGCCCCAAGGAAGCCGAGACCCCCCCAACATGCTACAACTGCAGAGTTCGAGGCCACTCCGACACCGCCCACCCAGCCAGCTGGAAGGGCTGCCCGGTCAGGCAGGCCAGTCTCCAGTGGAAGCACCGATCAGGAGCAGGTAACCAACAAACACCAACATTACACCCCATCTCCAAAACATTTGCACGAAACCCACAACAGCCACTACTCTCGTCACTCTTTGCACCAGCAAGGACACCTCAAACTGCACTGCTAACTCACTCACAATCTTCCGTACAACCCACCACACACAACAACCAACAACCAAGACACACCAACAGGCCGTCCACACAAAACCACACACACCAACACACCAATTCACACGAACAGAACCCTCACAGCAGCAGTCAAATTCCTTCAGCTACTTAAGACACTCAAGTTCACCCATCTACTCCCCTTTTTAGTTAATGCCCTCCGTTCTTATACAAAAGCGCAGACCTCGGATGAAAAGTGCAATGTCATCATAGACATTGTAACTGCATTCGCCACACATGAACCTTAAATTCTTGATCTGGAACGCCAGCTCCATCCGCAACAAACAAGCCGAATTCGCCCATTTCATTTCAATTCACAAACCGGACCTGGTTTTCCTGGTGGAAACCTGGCTCAGTGCGAACGTGCGCTTTGACGTACCAGGATACAGGGTGGTGAGAGAAGACAGACTGGACAGAAAAAAGGGGGGCGTGGCGATCCTTGTGCGGGGGAACCTGTCCTTCCATCTAAGACAGACCCAGCAACTACACCATGTGGAAGCTGTGGCAGGTCGCCTGCACACGAATCCCATGCCCTTCACGGCCGTGGCTATCTACATACCTCCAAGCACACCATTCCCCACCGAAGACCTCAACAGTTTAAGTAAGAAGGATGGACACCAGGGTCCTCATTGCAGGCGATTACAACGCAAGACACACGACCTGGGGATGCCAGGTCAACAATTACCGAGGCAAAGCCCTTCACTCATATGTGCAAACACCCCACTCATCATTCATGCCCCGAATGAATACACTTATCACGCACACTCATGCACTGGACGCCCGAGCGTGCTGGACCTGGCGCTGGGCACCCCCTGGCCCAGGGTTGGCTCCCTCGAGGTGCTCCAGGAGCTCACCTCTGATCACTATCCAGTTATCGGCACCCTCCACACAACCATTGACCAAGAGCCACACCATATAATTTACAACTACAAGTTGGCAAACTGGCGCAGCTACAAAGCTGTGCTAGATGAGCAGCTCGACCTGCAAACCAGAGCCAAGACACCGCTCGAGATTGATCAACATGTAGCTCACCTCACCGACACCATCACAACCGCAGCAAATCTCCACACGCCCGCACCCACTTGGAACCCCTTTCCCCACCGAACTCAAACACCTCACGTCTCAGAGAAACAGAGCACGGAGTCGCTGGCAACACTCGCGCCGCTACCAGGACAGGGAGGTATACCTGGCACTGTTTAGGCAGTGCAGGGGTGCCATCGCTGCCTGGAAAGCGGGCGAGGAGCTCAGACGACTCCAGGCACTGTCGTTTGTGAACGGCTCCGTGTGGCGGCACGCTCGGCGACTCCGAACCAGCCACGCCCCCATGCCACCCCTTCGGGTGGCTGGGAGGCTGGCTGAGTCGGCGGCTGAGAAGGCCGAACTCATGGCAGATAGCTTTGCAGAGACATTCCTTCCTGCACCCATCCCTCCACACATTTCACGCATACCCACTCATTATCGCCCCCCACCACCACCAACCCCAGGCTCACTCTCTCTGACTTCGCCAAGGCTGGTCAGAAAGGAAATAAACCGCTTAAGGTCAAATGCAGCCCCAGGCCCCGATGGCATCACCCCTCGTCTTTTGAAGTCCATCTCTAGGAATACAGTCATCTACCTCACTAATATAATAAACTCAATTCTCAACACAGGACACTTCCCAAACACCTGGAAAGAAGCCACGGTCGTGCCCATTCCAAAAGGGAAAGCGGCAGCTAACCTGCCTTCGTCTTATCGCCCGGTATCTCTATTGTCTATAATATCGAAAGTCACTGAGCGCGTCGTACTGGCCAGGCTTGAAGCGGAAGTAGCCCGGCTACAACCGCTACCAGACTTCCAGTTCGGTTTCCGACGTCATCTTTCAACCCAGCATGCCCTGGCGTACGCAACCGACATCATAACCCACAACTTCACCGAGCACAAACACACAGGGATGGCGCTCCTAGATCTGAGCCGTGCATTCGACAAAGTACACCACCACGCACTCTTGCTCAAGCTAGCATTCTTGGGGTTCAACCCTGCAATCATTTACATCCTCCATTCTTTCCTGGAAGCCCGCACATTCCGTGTGCGAGTCGACGGGTCCATCTCATGCCCACGGGCAATCACCGCAGGAGTGCCCCAAGGATCTACGCTCTCCCCACTATTATTCTCCTTATACACACACGACATACCAATCCCCATCGAATGCACGGTAGTAATGTATGCGGACGATACCGCAATCCTGGCCCACCACACAGATCTACACATGATTAGCGCCCGGCTCACCGTGGCCGTCCGCGCAATCACAACTTATTTTCAATCCTGGGGCATCCCATTAAACGCCAATAAAACTGAAGCCATTATTTTCACCCGTCGTCGCCCCAAACTTCCACCACCCATAGCAGTCCAGGGCAACATCATTAAATGGAAAGATTCTGTTAAGTATCTTGGCGTAACTTTAGATAAATCCCTTAGATTTACACAGCACTTTTCATCAGCAACGGCGCAGGCCTACCGCGCATACAATTCAATTTCCTCACTAATAAGCACCCGAAGTCCTCTTTCAGAGTGTGACAGAGCCCGCCTCTTCAAGGCCTATATTATCCCAATCCTTCTTTATGCTTCGGCAATTTTTGCACATGTCCCTAACTCCCGCCTTCACCCCATCACTGCCTGCTTCAACAAACTGCTCCGCGCCACTCTGGGGCATCACAGGAAAACAAACACATTTAGATATGACACAGCACGCACAGCCCACCCACGCACACTCATCAACAGATATGCCACAAAATTCTTTAACAAGGCCAGACACAACACAATACAAATTGTANCACTCATCAACAGATATGCCACAAAATTCTTTAACAAGGCCAGACACAACACAATACAAATTGTAAAACAGATAGGGATTCACACCATGCCAAAAAAATACCCACACAAACTCCTGACGGACTTCCTGAAGTACAGGCCGCCGTGAGAGACAGAAGACATTCAACACTCGGCTCCAGCAAAGAAGCCTCAAATCGTGAACCAAAATGTGTAAAGAAGTGTACAGTGCCCCAGTGTACCCCAACCATGTGAATAGTGCCCCCAAAGTTTCTTTATGTTAATATGTACCTAGGTTAAGATATGAAGTGCACCAATGTGTGATCATGTATTAATCACTAACATTGAATATACTGGACACCAACCAGGTGAAAAACAGTTAAAAGTGACCCAGTATATAAAATTCAAAAATTAGGTTAAGGTGTAAACTGCGAATACGATAAAGACAAAACACCAGGTAGAAATAGATTAAGAGTGCATTCATTGTGTTACATGTTCCTAACATTATCTTTATCTATATCTATTTATTTATTTATTTTTGTTAAAAAGTAATCTCGAGGGTTTTTGTTTATTTTTCCCTTGTATTGTAAAAGTGAGAAAACAAAATGTCAAAATACCCGTGAAAATGGGTAATTACTACGTAAATGGATTGCTACCACAAGAGCCCAATGGGCTGGTATGGTAATGTTCGCCCAAAATAAGTGTCACATGCCTGTATATGTTTAGTTTCAATAAAATGTTTTTCAATGTCAATGTCAAAGAGGAAAACAAGACTAGTGGATCCGGACACAGGAGCAGAAATAACAAATCCAAAAAAACCTAGGATAGACCTGGACCAAAAGAAGAAGCTGTCTGTGATAAATTACATTCTAGGGAGTGCGCATTGTATTGCTAGGCTAGTGAAAATAAGACATTCAGTATATGCCCAACTTGAACATTAGTATCTAGCATCTTATTTACTTGTCATACGATACTTCGTCAGAACGCGGCAAACTACGTGGGAAACCTGCACAAGAATATATATAGCACTGTAATACATGCACTACAGTATTATAGCTGTTCAGATCTGTGCTTAAAGGTAGTTGTTTGAAAGTGGCATGTTCTAGAATCCTATGTGTTATATTTGCAGGTTACAGAAGGTGCATTGTGCCAGCGCTAGTCTCCGGTACACATGAACTGTTACACGACAGAACATTGTACGACAGCCACCGCACTTACAAACCATGCGGAGAGGTTACTGACTCTCACTCTCCTTTATATTATTATAGACAACATCCACATATGCTAGGGTAATATAAAACTGTGATTATGTAACCTACTTACCTACATCAATGCTGACAACCATTCATGCACTAAATAATCCTACGTTATATTGAGAGTGTTGTGTGTTACTGTATTGTATAATATTATTATTCCATTTTGTAAAGCCTCACTTTATAGAGATAGGATTTGTACATTGCTGGAAAGTGTGTGCTGTATAGAGATCGTGAAGTAAAAAGATCGCTTTACAAGGCAGCTACTCAGTCTGTCGTTCCTATAGAAAATACAAAAGTGAATGTTGCAGTTGCAGAAAGTTCAATGCTGCAGCTGTGCCATGGAAGATGGGGTCACCAAGACAAGAATCATGTTAAGAAAAATCTTGAAAGAGAGCTGAATATCAAGGTCAGAATAAATAACGCGATCTGTGAGCCCTGTATGTGTGGTAAGGCACATCGCTTGCCGTTCAGAACCAGGAAGAAGGTAAGTAAACCAGGAGAACTGATGTCAACGGACGTATCTGGACTATTTAGTGAGTCTTTTAAGAAGTGCTACTTAGTTGTACTCAAAGACATTTATACAAAATTTAGGTACGGTTTTATTATCTAAGACAAGTCAAACATCTAAGATGTGTTAAAACAAATGATAGCACATGCGAAAACTCAAGGCCTCTTAATTATGGAATTATTAAGTGATAATGGAGGGGAATTTGATAACTCAGAAGTAAGGAAAGTTCTGCGAGAAAGCGGTATTACACAAAGGCTGGCAGTACCATATACACCAGAGCAAAATGGTGACAGTGAACATGAAAATCAAACGCTAGTTTAAATAGGTGCGAACATTCAAATACTCAAATTCACATGTTAAGTTCCCTGCTGCAATTTGGGCAGAATTAATAAGCTCTGCAGTACATGTTTTCTACTGAACTGGGAAATCGTCAATACAAGGTGCGAATCCGTTTGAGTTGTAGAAGGGGTAAGAAGTCCAGAATAAAACACCTTTAGATGTTTGGATCGACATGCTATGTGCACATGCCAATAGAAAAACGGAGAAAGATGGATGAGAAAGCCATGAAAGGATATCTCATTGGATTCAACAGAGATGAAACATATATAGAATTTATATGAAAAAAGATCATAAAGTAATTGCATCCAGAGACGTTCAAATTCAAGAAAGAATACAAAATGTAAAGAAGAAAAAGTAAATTTGCCATTTTCGAGTGTCAATGAAGTAGGAAATCGACAAGAGAATGAAGAAAAAAATTGAATCAGAACAGACGAAGACAAGGCTGAAAAGGATAATTCCGAACTGGAAGAGAAAGATGAAGGTAGTAAAATATCATTGAATTGACTTAGAAATCACTTGAGATTAAAGAAACCAAATTATTTAAACGATTATGTCCTGAAAGTAAAGTATTTTGTAAGTGAAGTAGAAAGTCTAGAGATGTTTGAAGATGCTCTGAATAGCAGAGTACAGATTGGAAGGAAGCGATGGACCAAGAGATGACCTCGTTAAAGTAAAACCAGACATGGAAACTAACCTCGCTACCAGCAGGGGCTAAAGCAATTCCTTGCAAATGGGTATATTGCGTTAAAATTAATTCTGATGGCTGTATCAACAGATGTAAAGCAAGATTAGTCGTCAAGGGATTAAATCAACGAGGCAGTATTGATTACAGTAAAACATTCAGTCCAGTAGCAAAGCTCGGAACAATTAGTTCAATCATAAATATTACTGCAGATAAGCAGAGCGCAGTTCGACGTATCAACGGCATTCCTATATGGAAAACTCAAAGAAACTATCTCCAGTAAAGCTTCGCTATAACAAACTCCAAGGGACCCAAATTACCACTTGTTTGTTATCATTAAGTTCTTTATACTGAAATTAAAGATTTCAGGCATCGCAATTTGTTTCATCAATAAACCACTTGAAATTGTAGAAGTGTAGCATTTTAAATATGCCAGTAATTGTAGTGTATGACATTTTATATGTACATAATCATACGTAAGTTGGTATGTGCTACATAGAAACAGTACCATAAAGAGAGTAAACGGTATATGAATTAAGAATATAGTACTACATAAAATGTAGGCCTACCTTAAAAATGTTCCGACTCACTGCAGCAAAACACCACCCAAGAACATTCTGCTGATATAAACTAAAATGTTTTAAGCACATTCAGTTAACAATAAAAGTACGTACATACATAAAACCAGGCCCGTCCAACATACGGCCCCCGGGCCACCATCCGGCCCGCGTAGGCCCTACATCCGGCCCGCGAGCTAGTTAAAATTTTTAAAGTTATAGCATAGATAGATGATGACATATAATAGACAAATATTGCGCAAACAATCTTTAAAAAGTCTCTTAGATAATATGTTTATTTTATCGACTACGAATAATATTCACATGTTTGTAGGCAAGTAAATAATGTTTACCTACGATTTATAAACAAAAACGAACTGCGCTTCGTAGGTATCAAATCTGCGCGTGCAACGAGACGCGCCCCACCCTCTCACCTCACCTTCGCGCTCGTAGCACCGCCGCCGTGTCGCTCGCTCAAAGTCACTTGGCCGGCAAAGTTTGTCACGACGCGAGTAATTACTTATTTGGTTTGTTTTGTTCGATCGCGATTGTGTTTCATTTGTAAATTAATAGTGAATGAAGTTTCTTGTAGTGAAAAGTGGTGAATAAACGTAGGTACTTAATTTAAATCTTAACAAATAGATGAAGTATATTTATTTAATTACGGTTAACGATTGTCTTTTGTTATCCATACCTACATTGTTTGAGTAAATTTTGAGATACATATTTACTTAAGTAGGTGCATAATTTTGTGTTGTCTTATGGTTGTTTCAGATCAGGATGTCAACAGAGAAAAAGGGTAAAGTTGACACAGAATGTCGAATATTTAAAAACAGTTGGACTGAAGACTTTTTTGTCACAGAACATAATGAAAACATACTGTGTCTTATATGTAATCACAAAATGGCAGTTTGCAAGGAATAAAATGTTAGGCTGCATTATTCTACAAAACACGCTTCTAAATACGATACGTACAAAGGTCAAATTTGAGTCGATAGTGTAAATTCGTTGAAGCTAAATATGATCGGTCAACAGGCGTTGTTCAAAAAACCAAAAGAAAACTCCGAGACAGTTACAAAAATTAGTTTCATGATAGCAGAAGCTATTGCCAAACGAAGTAAACCCCTATCTGACGGAGAATTTGTCAAGGAGTGTTTGGAGATATTTACATCGGTAGCGTGTCCGGAGCAGAAAGCAGTAGCTAAAAATATAAGCTTGTCACATCAAACCATAGCAAGAAGAATTGATGACATGGCCATAGATATTGAATCATCTTTA
>NQII01005864.1:63839-77827 GCA_002778355.1 Clitarchus hookeri | reverse complement strand
CAGAGAGAGAGAGAATTCCAGCAGCTTGTTAATTTGCTGTCACGCACATTTATAGCTCAAAAAGAAACAAGAAAGCACTTACCTATTGTGGTTATCCATTCTGTGCCAGTCTCCACATCACCTTAGAGATATACCACTGGTGGTAAACTTCTGGAGATACAGCACGCAATGCAATACCCTTTATTTTACATGACGTTTAGTAGTGGGAGGGAGGGATTTCTGGAGCAACCACCCAGATCTTTGCCCAACTTCATACCAAACAAACATTTTTCACCCAAAAACCGCACAAAACATTATAACCAATAAGAAAACCGACTTCGCCCCTCCCCCAGAAATGGGGAAGGAGGAAACATTCAAGGCAGCTCAGAGGAAAAGCGCAACACCTCAACAAACCACACCAGCAATACCAAAACCAACCACTTACCAGCAAAACGCCTCACAACAATCAAAACCCTGACCAAAATTCCTACAATACCGAAAAGGCGACCAGGCAGTCTCAACAATAACCCTACTGTGATTACAACCAGCAACCACACTCTGAACGCCAACAAGGCAACCACAAGCAGCAACAACACCACACCAAATGAGGAAATGGATGCCCAAACAACTCCCCAGATATCAACCCAAAACAGCTTCGCCTCTCTGGAACATCTGGGAGATCTATCACAGAGCGACGCCGAACAAATGGCCATCGACGGTTTCACGCAAGTCACAGCATGAAGGAAAAGAAACCCATCTACTTCCTCAAGCAAACGAAAAAGCCACGTTCGCAGCAAAAAACTCAACACAAATACCGATGAGGAACAACAAATGGCCACAAATACAACAACAACAAGCAACTACAAAACACAAATTTCAAGAATACAACCAACACAAACACCAAGGGTCCCCTCAATGTTCTGCAAAGGGAACCTGGGCAAAAACCCAGCTGCTACAATCAATCACATGCAGAAAAACTGTGGACCTTTCAAAGTTCTCCAGCAGGGCAACCGAATAAGATTCGACCCTAGCACAACCAAAACACACAAACTCCTGCTGCAGAGTTGCATCGATAATAAATTTAGGGCCGTACACCTACTCGTTCCCAGGGGAGAACCAGCAGTCTAGAGTCTAGAGTCATCATAAGAAACATCCCAGTAGGGACAACCACCCACGGAATAACTTACTACCTCATAAACCAAGGCATCACAGATCCGCAAGTCAAAATCATGGGAGACCCCAACATCACCAGGTCACCATTTAGGTGATGTTGGGGTCTCCCATGATTGTATTCAAAAGGGTATCGTTTGAGGAATTTAAAATACATTTTGATGGTTATAATCGCTTTAAAACATTATTTAAGATATTCGTGATTTCTTTTCGTTTCGGATAGCTACATGAGAGAGTATGGTCTGATTACAGACAAGAAAAGTTTGCTGGTTTTGTAGTAACATTGTGCAACTGATTTTGTAGTGTTGTGTGTGTGTACTCACAGAAACACGCTTTAATAAATGGAGTAATTAACAGAAAATGTAACATTTGTAGAGTAGGAAAGTATTTTGAAATACTCTTAACAAATATTATATCAAATATATACAATCGTTCAACAATTTTATTTTAAGTTTTAAACAACACATATACAACAATATAATGGATGTTGTTTTTATTGGTATGATCCCTTACATTTTGCAACGTGAAAATAATTGTAAGCCTACTTAAATTAATAAGATTGTTGTCAATAATTACCTTAGAGCAATATAAAAAATATTTATACAATGGAAGCTTTTAAAAGTTTATAAGAATAATTTCTAACTAGTTATGTATTATTTTTCATGTAGTCAGTAAAATAAAAAGTATATAACAGGTGGGCCAAGATAAATGCAGGATCTTTCAACACACGCTATTCAGTGCCACTTCAGCTGCATCAGCATCGCACATGCTCACACTTGTTGAAGAGGCGATAGCAACTGGACTATAGGATGTGAAACACCAAGGATGTCAGAGATTTAGCAGCTGTGGTGGGCGCAAGTGGTAACTGGGAGGTTTTATTTTTGAAAATGCTGTTGCTTCTGAATAACATAATGTCTTCAATCATTCTGGAAGACAAATTGCTCCGTAAGTCTGACAGGATGAACTTTACCACAGAAAACAGTCTTTTGACACTAACCTGAGTAGCAAGAACAGCTAAAACTACTTTGGCAAGGCTGTCTAGCCCTGGAATCGAAAAATTCCTGGCCTCCCAAAAGCTCAGTACATTTTCATTTGTTCGAAGTCTTGGTAAAGCTCTAAAACCTAGTAGTAATGGTGATATATTAGTTTTTAATGTTCCACATGCATTTTCTATTTAATGGGCATCTTTCTCTAGGAGAATATATTCCAGTTCAACTTAGTTGTCATTGGTTGCAAGAGAAAGAGTGGAACTGGGCATTTTTGTGCTTGACTTGTCATCAGTGTTCGAAAGAGAGTTCATTATTTCCATCCGCAGACACACTTTTCAGTTTCAGAGGTGTTTCTTTGCGGCACTGCAGGGGGCTTATTCTAAGTTTTCATTCAGACAAAAACAAGTAATATCAGAACAATTTTCGGTTCCAGCCTACTATTTGGTATTCCAAGCTTAAAACTAAGATAGTTTGACGTCACGAGTCAATACGGATACAGTGGAAATGTTCCAACTGGCCACGGACTGTTGGAAGGGTATAATTTAGTCGGTTCAACATGGCTGACATGTGGCGGAGGTTATTGTTAAATGCGGGGCAGATTTGGACGACAAGAAGCGGAAACAACAGATTCTGTAAATGCGGCAAGAGAGGAAGGTTTTGTGGGATAACAACCCCTTCAACATGAAGGACGGAGCATTCATTAAGAGTTTCATTTTTCGAGGGCGGTCGCAATGCATCTGTGCAATTACCTCGGTGAACCACTGCAAAGAAATTAATTAAACGAGCTTTCGGTTGAAAAGAAGGTGAGTTCTTACATAACGTATGTATTTTTTACAGTGTGAGGTCGAGTTCAGTATTTTTAACCCACAAACTTGTATTTTAACATTTACGTTTTAGTACCTACCTAAATTAAGGAGGTTATGGTGATGTGATGTTTTAATTATAGAGTGAAAATTGAGTGAAACGAGTGCGCATGTCAACCATGACGTAACAGACTTACTTTTCAACAGTGAACAGCTTGTTACTAACAACTGTCAAAAAATCTTACCTGATTGAGGTTAGAGCACTGTTAACATAGTGATGTGTTCTTACGATATTGTTACACATCATCTCGAATTAAGATACATTCAATCATGTACCTAACATTGACCAACTCCATGCCAATTATAACTTTCAAAATCACATGATCAACATTAACGAATGTGTTTGTTTAGGCTACATTTGCATTTTCAAAAGACACCCTTTTATTTGAATAAGTTTATTTTACCAAAATGTATTTCATATAAATTCTTTAAAGAATGTTTAGAGGCAGTAAACAAACATCTCCACTTGCTACGTAAATAATGTTCTAACCTAATACCCTATCCACTTTGTTTGTGATAGTGCCAGTGGTGGAAAAGCAGACCAATATTGCATCATAGAGAGCGGCTACTGTGCATCACCACACACACTCATTGTAACTATGCCTAAAATATTTCCTCTTTTATTAAAAATAAAGATGTAAGACAAGACTAAATGTACACAAACACATATGTATTGTTGAATGTGTTGTGAAGTTCTCTAGCGCAACAGCAAGCCAATAGTGGTTATTTTATGTTAAAAGACAAAATTTCATAATTTTATTCTCAGTCCTAGAGTTGAAACTCTCAAGTGAAGTGAGGTTATGTTGCAACAAAATATTGCAATGCTGTTGACAAAATGTTATTAGGCTACTGGATGTAATAACCACATTTATATTGTATCGTAGTGCAAGTTAACGTTGGAATACTTAGTAGCAGAAAAACGTATTATTAAAAATATGTGCTAATGTTATCTAAGTAGGTTTTCACATAGGTGCTGTGTTTATTTTTGCAATGACAATATGTCATATTCACTTTTTACAGGTATTAGCTGCTCTTAGAATATTTGCAAATGCAAATTAGAATGGAGCAAAATGTCAAAAGCTGGCTTGATCCCGACACTCAGTACGTGTAGGGAATGAGGTGTCAAAAAAAGTGGACGAGGTCACTGGTATGCTTAAGGTTCATAGAATAAATAGCTTCTGAGAACAAGGGAAAGGACTTTACAGCTGCAGGTTTTAAGGTGAGGGGAGCCTTGGCAAGAGCGTTGGCACTTTCCTGATTCTCTGTCAGAGACATCCTTGTTTAGGAAATCAGGTAACACAGCAATCTCTGAATTTGAAGAAGGCTACAACATCCAAAATTGGGCTCACATACTCTAGCACTGATTTGATCCTTACAAGGATTTATCCGTCCTCTTAGATGATAGTGTATCCCCGCCAATGACAGGAATCTTGTAGGATATAAACCCCCAAACGTGCTCTGAATGTCAGCGTGAAGAAATTCAAGCAAGCTCAGGTAAACAGTGGGAGTAACTATGAACATTAGTTAAAGACACGCCACTGACCATTAAACATGTCAAATAACGGGACTAAGGATTAGGCAGAACCAGCTGGGTATCACTCACAAATGGATACTGGTGAGGCAAGCAAAACTGATGGAAGACCTAACCAACCCACATGTGGAGCGAAAAGAATATTGGTGGATCCCGACAACACAGCAATCGAGATTTCCTCATCCAAAAAGCCTAATGTCCCTCAGAAACCCGAATTGAAGGCTCAAATCATACGGTTCATAGCGCTGAGCGCTGACCTGATGCCTTCTCGTGGCCACCGTCATCTGAAGATACACGGTGAAAGTCGGCTGCTGTAACTGTGGTTGTCCGAGGATAATAGCAGCTGAGTTGTAATTGTGTCTTCATCCAAAGCCAGGCTCCAGAACCGTGACAGTCTGTGAATAGTGGAGAAAGCCATTTGTGTATTCCTTCTCCCTCTGTAGGAGGGTCGGGCGTCCTGGTAGCCTTTTTCTGGTTATTTGAAACTGTTAAATAGTCATCACGATGTTTGCCTATAGGTGGTGTGACACTTCTGCAACTGGAAGAGGTGTTCATGAACATTACAACCATCCAGTCGGGTTCAATGAGTCCTTGCCACCAGCAGCCAAGGGCAAGGCTAGTTGGTAAGAGAAGAGTTCTTCCTCCCTCCAGGGACCAGATTCGTTAACAAGGCGTTGGTCGCATCTGTCCATCAGAAGGCGCCGTCGCCGTCAAGAGCTTGGGGGCACGGTGCGTCAGGGAGCAGACCCGTCTGTCAGCCTCTACCGCGGCGGCACCTTCCCGGACCAGAGTGTTGGCCCAGTCCGGGGGAGTATACCGATTCACACTGTAGAAAAGAGTGACTCGCCAGGAGGCAGTGCTCCTCTCCCCGAGAGATCAGCAGGAGACAGAATCCGAACAATTGTTGACGCAATGTTGCAGAGCAACCTGAGCCCCCAGGGGAGAGTTGAAGCTGGACCGGACTGGAGTTGGGTAAATACAAAATAAGCAGGAAAAAATGTAATATGACAAGCAAATTTTAGAGTGTTTGTAATTAGCTAGTGTTTAGAATTTCAGTATGTTCGGTATAATAATAAACAGAAAAAAAAATACTGTAAAATCTGTGAGAAGTATCTAAGACTTTTCCACACATCACGTGCATTTGCAAAATATGGACGACCTTTAACTGGCTGTTTAGCAGTGTGCACTTGACATTAGCAATACGTATCTCTCTAACGAAAATTGCAAACAATTTATGAGTGCAATAGCAAAATTCGAATGTGAAACACTAAATAATTTGAACACTGATGATTTTTTTTCTGTTATGTGTTATAAGTCAATAGACAACGCTGTGCTTGGGCAAGTCATGCTCTGCTAAGCGTAATCCATACTGATTTTGTAGCAGTCAGACTTATCAATATGCCCAATGCTACTCGTAGACCATTTCAGCCACTATATAAGAAATGCACAGACACAAATGACAATGTTACTGATGAGACGACTCAAAATTCTAGATCTATAGTGTCAATATCAGTCATGTTATCACAAGAAAATTTAGACATTTAAATATGCTGTATATTATAATTTATAAGTAAAATAAGTATGTGGTAATACAAATAATTGAGCTTAAGTTTGTAAAATATTTGTGATTGTAAAACGGAAAACTTTTTTAGGGAGAATGGGCAGGTGAAACTAGTTATGGAGACGTCAGACTAAAATTCTACCCGCCAGTTGGACAGTCAGCTTTATTCCTTAAAATATACCTCTGCTGATAACCTCCTAATTTAGTCCAGTCAACCGGTGCTCAAAAGAGGTTTTCAGGGAAAAATTCCAGAAGTTTTTTTCTCACCGGTTCTATATGGTTTTTGGGGTGCTGAATCCGAATTTCATGTTTGCGCCCTCGAGGGTGGTGAGCTTCACAAGAAAAACGCAAAAAAACTTAAATATTTCGTAATTTTTTTAGTTTTTGACTTATAGCTCCAAAATTATGCGTTTAATCGAAAAGACAATTCTATACTAAATTAAAGTAGACAAAATTTCCTACAAAATGCATTTATCAAGTTTAATTTTATGATGAAGTATCCAGGCGCTAGAGCGCGCTGAAAAAGGTTGATTTTTTGGCCCTTTGGCAAAAACTAGAGAAACGCTCTCTTTCACCAGCGATAACTCGAAAACTATGCGTTAAATTGAAAATGCCACTTCATTCAAAATTAAAGATGACCAAATTTCCTATAAAATGCATTTTTGAAATTTCAATTCCTCATAACGGGGGTCACGCAGTAAAGCTCTATGTAGGATGGCGTATTTTTGGCCCTCAGTCAAAACGAGAGGAATGTCCTCCTAAAACGCGACGGCGCGATGTTCCCTTCTTTTATGAATGCTTAGATGAAGAATGGATTAGATAAATAAAGAGTAAAATAATTCAGGAGAAATTACTATTTACGTGACTGAGTATGAATGTGTATGAACACTTTCAGGACAGCCGACACTAGTCAGTTACTCCTAATGGTGCGGCCATTACCCATTAGAGGTAATCCCCTTTTCGTTCGGTCCCGTTATGTGTTGTTAGTCACAATAAGTCCTTCAGAGCCCCTTCCCCGTCTTTTTTGTGGAGGGGGGAGCCCCTCTTAGCCTACCTGCTCTTGTATTGTGTTAGTTTGCTTAGAATCACCAACGCATCGCGGTAAAATCTTATGTGGTCTTGTGTTTTCAGTGTTATGTGTGTGCAAAATGTCTCGCCCGGAATGTGTCCTTTGTGATAAGCTGTTAGAAGACGGGGCACAGACGAGTGTTGTGAAAGAAAAGGGGTTGAAATCTTTCATTGAAGCCAGTAAGAAGAGACAGGATGGTAAGGTTGTTGTATTTAATAGGATTACACAAATTGAAGTCCATGACAACTGTAGGAAGAGTTACGTGAAAGAAAAGTCGATTGCTGCTTATTTGATGAGGAGGGCTCAAGAGAAACCTGCATCACAACAGCTGCGTTCATCTATCCCTGAGTTTGTTTTCAAAACGCATTGTTTTTTGTGCGGAGAGGAGGTGCCACTAGACTATGCGAAAAAACAAATAAGGAAGCCTCTCTCAAGACGCAATCTGGTGTACCCTGTGAGGAAATTATCTGTCAGAGAAAATGTTCTTAGACTCGCGAAAAAACGTAATGATGACTTCGGACGTTTTATAGTACGCCGTGTAGAGACAGTAAACGACTTGGTAGCAGCTGATGCACAGTATCATTTTCTATGCATGAAAACTCTGCACCAGTCCCCACAACAGACAAGGACACACACTGTAGGCAGACCCCTTACAGATGAGATGGATGCTGCTATGCAATCAATTAACTGTTTTCTAGAAAAAAGTGATGAGGAATGTCAATTCACAATGGACGAATTGATGAATGAGATTAAAGGTGATTTTCTTCCTCATCCAAAGACAGTTACAAAACACCTCCTTGAAAAGTATGGCGACGATATATTGGTTACATCAAGTAAACCTTATGTTGTGTGTTTCAAGGCCACTGGACACAAAATTATTAGTGATTCCTGGTTTCGAGAGGTTGAGAAACTGCCACAAAAAGAAGAAAGGCTTCGAATAGTTAAAACGGCCGCTGCCATTGTTGTTGAGGATATAAGATCCCAAGTATATAACGTTACAGAATACCCCCCGTCAGATAGGTTTCTAGAAGGAAATGAGGATCTCATTCCTGAGACTGTTCGAGCTTTTACAGACACAGTGGTGGTGAGCAAGAAGCGAGCGAATCTTGAGAAGTGGAGGAAAATATCAGTAGCGATTGCACATAGCTTAATTTGCGCTGTGCGGCCTCTGTCATTCCTTTCTCCTCTTCAAATCGGCTTGGCAGCATTTTTATACAAGAAATATGGTTCTCGAAAATTGATTGATGTGCTGTCATCCCTGGGATTTTGTTCATCTTACAACGAAGTAACACGATTTGAAATATCGTCAATAGTGCGCCCTCCTCTGGCTGTTGACAAACAAACACTTTCCCAAATGGTGTATGACAATGCCGACTTCAACATTCAAACTATTGATGGACATAACACTTTTCACGCAATGGGGGGCATCCAATGTGTCACCCCAAAAAGTGCAATAGTCCCAGGTCAAAAAATTGCACGATTGAAGGGTATACCATCAGCACAAATGGTTGGAACCGTCGGAGCTGTTCAACTTAAACATTTTCAGAGGAAAAATGATGTTGGCTTATCCGCAATTCAGATCAACGACCTAAGTACATCGTTCCCTCACACTGACACAGTTGTTCCATCAGTGCCTCTCCTGCTGTGGCTGTACAGCAAATATGAAGACCTTCCAGGCATGTGTGGGTGGAATGGGTTCATGGAAGAAGTGACAAGAGAAGTACTGTACCAAACGACGTTCATAGATTGCCAGCTGTTCATCAACGCCCCTCCGAGTGATTATGATACAATCTACACAGCATTGTTGAGTGATGTAGAATAAACACAATCATTGGGGCAGAAAACCACTTTTGTCACATTTGATCAACCTCTTTACCTCAAGGCACGAGATGTTATTGCTAGTCGTGTGGGAGACCCTGAACTGCCTAATGTGGTCATTAGGCTAGGAGGGTTTCATTTGTTAATGTCATTCATGGGGGCGGTGGGTTTCATAATGGAAGGGAGTGGCCTGGCCGAACTTTTCAATACAGTGTATGCAGTCAACAGTACTGAGAAGATTATGACTGGACATGCTTACGCTAGGGCTGTCAGAGCACACATGTTGGCTCTTACAGCTCTAGGTAAGGTGATAATGGAGACCCTCAACTTCTCCCCCAAGTTCCACTCCGAAGTTGAGCAACTTTTGTATAGTATGGATCGATCTGAGCTACTGGACGCACATGAAAGGGATTGTGGGAAGGAAATCGAACAAAAAATGAAAGCCCAGCTTCAACATTTCGCTAATCTAGGGCCCACTGCAAAGTTGTGGGTTCAGTATTTCGAAATGATAACTTTAGTGGTGAGATTTGTTGAATCTGAGCGAATGGGCAACTGGAAACTACAACTTGAAGTCATACACAAGATGCTACCATACTTCCACGCCAGCGGCCACTATTTATATGGCAAGTGTGCCCATATGTATTTGCAAGATATGCTTACATTGGAGCATTCTATGCCACCAGATGAATTCAGGGCATTTACTTCGAAAGGGGGTTTCACTATTCGACGTAGTGAAAAATACTGGTGCGGGACATGGAGTGATATGTGCATTGAGCAGGAGCTCATGAAGAATATGAAGGTTCAAGGTGGGCTGAGTAGAGGTCGTGGATTTAGCGAGGGCATTTTGGCGAGGTGGTCGCTGGGCATGGCCTCACTCCTGCATGTTGCTAACACAATCGAGGATTTCTGCGGCGTGAATTTTGCAACATCCGAACAGCATGTGGATAGTCGTGATGCAAGGGTACATCGGGACAACAATGATACTAAAAAAATGTTGGAGTGGTTTCATCAACACCCACCTTTCTCCGATATCCCAGAACTCATTTCAATCAGCAGTGGGATAGTGGGGGGTGTTAAAATCAATTGTCACTTGTCCATGGAGGTGGGGACCCAATGTATCAATGGAATTATTGGCGGTGATTTTAAATCGGTCAAGTTCAAGCGGAGTGACCGGGTGGTGCCCCTTGCAACCATCAACTCAGCCGTCCTGATTAATGATGAACTTGTGATCATTAAGCCAACCACTCTGTTTCAAAGGATGGTTGTTGCCAAACAATCAGAAGAAGAACTAGAGAATTTCTTAACCTATGAACTGTCTCCATATCCCCTTGCTTTGTTTGATGGGGGTGGCATGCGAAAAGGAACGAAATCGACTTTGTACAAAGCTTTTCAACCACTTCCAGACACTTCACCGTTGGACAGCAGTACAGTATATGTGATTGATGGAGGTTTTTTGTTGCACAGAGTTGTATGGTCGAGTGGGCATACATTCGAACATATTTGCGACACTTACATCAATTATGTTCGAAACCACTACAAGTCAAGTGCAGTGATTGTTTTTGATGGATACCCTGATAGGCACAAAGGCACTAAATTCATGGAGCGCTTGAGGAGATCAAGCAAGAAGCACTCAGTGGAAATACAGTTCACCCACACAATGATACCGACGATTTCTCAAGAAAACTTTCTGTCAAATGCAAAAAACAAAAGTCGAATAATCACCATGCTGATGGCAAAGTGCAATGAGGCTGGAATTGCCTGCGAGCAAGCAACTGAGGATGCAGATACGCTCATAGTGCGAAAGGCTGAATCCCTGGCTTCAGCTCATGAAAGTATTGCAGTTGTGGGGGAAGATATAGACCTTCTGGTCATAATGATGGGTCTCCAAACCTCTCCTAATGTATTTTTCCTCAAACCAGGCAAAGGGAGAGCACCTCAATTCCTGTACCAATCTGGAAGTGCAGTGGAGAAGAGTCTCGCCAACCATATGCTGTTCCTCCATGCGATGAGTGGTTGCGACTCCACATCCGCTTTGTTTAACCAAGGCAAGGCTAAATTCCTGAAGACTCTGACTAAAAATCCGGATCTTAAAGCCTACATTAATAAATTTACTGATCCTTCAGCCCATCCGAAGGAAATTGCTGCTGCTGGGGAAAAATTTCTTGTTTCCCTGTATGGCGGTAACCACCAATCAAGTAATCTCAACAAGCTGAGATACAAGCACTATGTGACATCAGCATACAGGATCACAGGAAATATTGCTTCGATCCCTCCCACTGAAGGTGCAGCCCGTCAACACAGCCTCAGAGTTTTCCACCAAGTGCAGCAGTGGATCGGCAATGATTTAGAACCTGAGAAGTGGGGGTGGAAGTCGACCAAAAACGGCTTGGTCCCAGTTACCACCCTGAGGTCCCCAGCTCCAGAGAGACTTCTTCAGCTTATTTCCTACAAATGCAAGAAGGAATGCCAAAGAAGTTGTGGATGTAGACATGCAGGTCTCTTCTGCACAAGGCTTTGTCTACATTGTGAAGGGGCATGCTCCAACATTGGCAGCAGTTTCGATGAGGAAGATGAAGACAACCGGGACGACCCCACTGCTGCAATACCACTGTCTGAAGCAGCTGGAGTGACAGAAGGTAGTAATCTTACAATTTTTTACAGCATTTCTACAGAATTATACCTTTACTATTCACGTTTTCTCTATCATATAAATTATCCAACTCTATTATAATTTTTCCTCTTGCAGAACCGCCATTCATCCTCCTTCAACTTGACCAGCCCGGACCTTCTACTGCCAGAGACGACATCCCCCTGCCTGGACCATCAACGTCTGTACGCAAACGAATACGACTTCAATAACCACATCCTCTTGTAAAATAAAATAAAGGTATGTTCTAAACTTATTTTACTTCGCCACTACTCCTCTACGAAGCCCGAGGTTATTTCTAAGTAAAATAACTAACTTCAAGAAATCTCATGTAATGCATAATATGATTTCATTAAAATTCATCTTTACAATCAATTCATTCAAAACAGTTGTTTTCAAGCTTGATATAGTGAAAGTAGAGCGCCAATGAGAGATAGAAAGGTGGGCGAGGGCGCTTCTCAGCTTTGGCCAGGAGGACCAAAAACTCACCACTTTTCATCGCGCGACCCCCGTTAAGAGAAATTTAAATTCCATAAATGCATTTTATAGAAAATTTGCTTATCTTCAATTTTGAAGGAAGTGGCATTTTCAATTTAACGCATAGTTTTCGAGTTATCGCTGGTGAAAGAGAGCGTTTCTCTAGTTTTTGCCAAAGGGCCAAAAAATCGCCGTTTTTCAGCGCGCTCTAGCGCCTGGATACTTCGTCAGAAAATTAAACTTGATAAATGCATTTTGTAGGAAATTTTGTCTACTTTAATTTAGTATAGAATTGTCTTTTCGATTAAACGCATAATTTTGGAGCTATAAGTCAAAAACTAAAAAAATTACGAAATTTTTACGGTTTTTTGCGTTTTTCTTGTGAAGCTCACCACACTCGAGGGCGCAAACATGAAATTCGGATTCAGCACCCCAAAAACCATATAAAACCGGTGAGAAAAAAACTTCCGGAATTTTTTCTTGGTAAAACCACTGGTTGACTGGACTAATTATAAGAAGTGTTAACTAGGTGGAGACAGTATCTAAAGTGTGAAGTCCTCACGACAAGGGATGAAGGCAGTTGCTCATGCATGTACTTGAGCACAGGGCACCATCCTCCACGCAAAGGCTGACTGGGCCTTTACGAAACACTCCAGTCGCAATACTAATGTCAGCACTGTCAACACCTTCCAACATTCTGCATACAAAGGTCCTTGCATCACCTAAGATGTAAGCATTTCTAACATAAACTGGTCCAGTTCCAGTACGCCCGTATAATGCAGTAACAAATATACCTGTGATCACTGTGGAAAATACTGTGGTAGCAAGCAGGATTGTCCAGTAGCTTGTAATGAATGACAAAAACCAACTTCATGATGATGTTTTCAAGATAATACAATAATTAACTAATGAACATTGTAATAATGTACGTTGAAATATTTTCAGCCTATTATTTACTGCTAGTGAGAGTGCATGAATATGCATCATATGTTTATAATGTAAATATGCATGTGCTCAGCTGTGTCATGTATGTTGACACTGGTTCAAGTTAGTTTTGTAACATTCAATTCTAAATAAAAAGATGTCTCGCCAATTTTATCAATTGCAACATGCTCAAGTTCTGCTTAATATTTTTGTTTACTTAATCGTTTTTAAAACCAGCTTAATTATCGGGAATTAATGTTATGTCAACCTTTATCTGGTTATGTTTTCTATATGTTAAAATGGAAATGTTTTAATAAGAATATCATTTATGTATTACTTAGCTTTCTGGACTTTTGATATATATATATATATATATATCTATTGATCACGAAATAGACTCCAGCAGTCATAGTTCGAATAGCGTCTTCCCGAGAACGCAACCTGAATACTAGCCAGTGCAAGTAGCGTATATATATGTGCCTGCGATCTACACACAAATTACGCCGGCGTCCCCCCTGAGAACAAAACGTGACAAATGATAGGAAGTAATTTGGGCGCAATTATAGAGGGGGGGGCAGCCATTAGGTACCTTCTCACGCTACAAAGGCGGTCAGATGCTGTTAAAAACAAATTATGTGGGCTGAGTCATCGCTGCGCGGCAAATTGATTTAAATTACGTCAATTTACGCGTCGCCGCATTCCCAATGACACAACCTGTGTGTGTGCAGGCCAGAGGCATTTAACACGTTGACCGCCAGGCGGTACGATCGTACCGCCGGTGGTTTATTGGTTGGGGCCAAGGCAGTTTTGTTTTCATATAATATGCAAATCAGTTCAGAATGACATATAAACAACCAAATTAAAAAATATGACAAGCCACTTCCGTTTAGGCCCAAGTTTGTGGAGCGGTACGTGGGGACCGCCCGGCCCCAGGGTAATGACCTACTACCTGAGGAAGTA
>NQII01005864.1:46283-62026 GCA_002778355.1 Clitarchus hookeri | reverse complement strand
GACAAGAGGGACGTGCTAGCATTGTCAACGAAACATGGACCTGAAATGTTTCCTATAACGACAAGACGGGGAGTTGTACATAAGCCGAAGGTTATACTGGACTACAATGACGGTACGGCTCCGATTGACTTGTCGGACCAGATGAGCTCATACAACTCCTCTCAGGCGAAGTACTCGATGGTACAAAAAAATAGCCCTGGAATTGCTATTTGGGATGGCATTGGTGAATTCCCACATAATATACAAAGCCGTTACAGGTAGGACTATGACAATTACCAGGTTCAAGGAGTACATAGTCGAAGAAATGCTCGGAAGAAGCGAACTTCCAGCGGCAATTGAACGACCCCAAATTTCACGGCCTCGTCACTGCCTTTCCATCAAAGAAGGCGATAACAGGAAGACACGGAGAGGATGCAAAGGTTGTAAACAAAAAAGTAAAGATCGCCTCTTACATAAAAACAAAATAAAAAAAGTTACAACCTATTGCCCCCAGTGCCCTGGAGAACCATTTTATTGCCGGACATGCTTCATAGAAGCCCATTCATGATTTATGTTAAAATAATATATTAATTACAATATAAATTATATTTTGTATAACTATTTGTAATAATTGTAAATGTATCAATTTATTTTTTATATGTATATACAAATAAACTAATAAAAAAAATATATAACAAAAATAAAATATAAAAAATTAAAATATAAAAAAAACTAAATGTTTATTAAAACAAATAATAAGATAAATGAAGAATATTCACTAGAGGAGATGGGTTAGAATATGGTTGACCATCACTGCATGGAGCGAGGTGGGGCTCCATGCAACCACTGGAAAAAATTAAAAACGTTACGGGCCAATCGCATAAGCGAATTGGTCAGGGCCAGAGCGGTTCCAAAGACCTGGAAATTGCGTTTGGCGGGCTCTCCCGTGGCACAGGGAGTAAGTTTAGCTGGCGAAGGCCGGCGGTACCTGGGGACCGCCCCGGCCCCAGCCAATAGTCCACCGGCGGTACGATCGTACCGCCTGGCGCTCAACGTGTTAAGAACGCTGTTAAAAGGAATTATGCAGGCTGAGTCACCACCGGGGCGGCAGATTGGTATACATGGCATCTCCATCAACTCAAATTTCTCTGTCCACCCGCCACAAAACCTGCAGCCAAGCTGCGATAGTACAGTCTTCGTGGGTGCGGACCTGAGGCATTTAAGAACGCTGTTAAAAGGAATTATGCAGGCCGAGTCAACACCGGGGTGGCAGATTGGTATACATGGCAGCCCCATCAATTCAAATTTCTCTGTCCACCCGTCACAAAGCCTGCAGCCAAGCTCCGATAGTACAGTCTTCGTGGGTGCGGACCTGAGGCATTTAAGAAAATCTACAAACCAGGTGCGGGCATCGTGCGACCCCTCAGGAAGCGTTAAAATGAATTAAGGCCAATCGCTGGGCGATTGATTGAAATAAATTACCCCATGATTTCTACTTGCACGTGTGGCAAAGCCAGTCAGATGCTGTTAAAACGAATGAGGGCGGTCGAGCAATCGCTGTACGTTCAAAAAAGTGCTACATTACATCGCAGGCCTATCGTACTTTCGCCAAAAAATTATAATATATAAATAATTTAGATTTACAGATTTGCATAGCAGTATAATGGAAGTTGTCACACAGGAAACTAAGCTGCCAGTACGTATTAGTAGCATTGACAAGGCAGTGGAAACTGGCACATTTAAATCGCGGTATGGAAAATTATTGCCGGGAACAGTTCGCGCAATAATATGTGGTCCTTTGAATTCTGGGAAGACTTGCACCCTCGTGAGTTTGTTAGAAGAACAAATGGTTTTCGGTTTGAAAACCGGTAGGGGAGACCGGGGCAAGATGACGAATGTCTTATTTGTTCAATTTTCCACTAGGTGAAAGCATCAACCAGACACTACTGGCTCTTCTGTCGACCGTTCGTTAAAAAATAGTATAGAGATGCTGAAATCGCCATTTTTGTGTTAGTTGTGAAGCTTTGATTGTTTACCGCTGCCACGATATAACTTTGATGCATGCGTAAATAAGCTCTGCTACAGATACAGGTAAGATATTTTGTTTCTCTTTAATATTTATGAGTAACTTAGTTTAAATACTACCTATTACCACGAATAAATGTCAATAAATCGCCTTCCTTCATGGCAATGAAAACGAATATTTTTAAACAGGCAGTCCGGGGCAAGATGAAGGGGGCACGATGACGAGCTCGTCATCTTGCCCCGTGTTTCGGAATTTATTAAACTAACTCTGATTATGATGCCGGAGCTGTTGTGTTGGCTTAATTAAGTATTAGTTAACAATATACCAATACAGTAAGAATAAATAATATAAATTTTAATAGGCTTTAAGAAAAATATTAATTTAAACCTAGTAATTAATTGACCTCATCTCTTTTTTTAAATACTGTTATTAAGTCTGTATTCAAATCTGTAAAATCTGAGTCCTAAAACTTTTTTCACTAGAATGCCAATTTTTATTTCAGGAGATGCCGGTTCACGGAGGGAGATTTAGAGAAGTCTTCAGTGCTGCACAGCAAGAAGATTTAAAATCCTCCTTCACAGCAATGGACAAAATGTTATTTGGCTTAACAAAGAAACAGTGTAGAAGACTGGTTTTTGACTTTGCTGAGGAATGTGGTATTTCGCATCCGTTCAACAAAGATACAAAGATGGCGGGAGAAGATTGGCTGGCTAATTTTATGAAGAAACATAAATTTAGTGTACGCAAACCAGAAGCAACATCGATTGCCAGGGCAATGGGTTTCAATAAATCAAGTGTAGACAGGTTTTTCAACATTTTAAGGGAGCAACGGGAAAAATATAAATTCCCTGCTTCTTCAATCTACAATGCAGATGAGTCAGGTCTGTCTACTGTGCCTAATAAGCTACCCATGGTTGTAGTCCTACAGGATCTAGAAGGGTTTCTAAATTGTTTCAACAGAGAGAGGAAGGAATGTAACAATAATTAGTTGCANCCAATACACTAAATTAATAAATGTTTTATTTAATTAGTTTAAAGGCATATTTTTATAGTTAATTAATACTTAATTAGAATTGTTTATTAATGATATATATAATTATATTTCAGATATGGTTAGACACTATGAGAAGAAATCCTCAAGAGGAGNGATATATATAATTATATTTCAGATATGGTTAGACACTATGAGAAGAAATCCTCAAGAGGAGCATGCAGCAAAGAATATATGGCCTCTGCTCTAGAAAATGTTAAAGGAGCATACTCGACGAACCATCGACGTTTACGCAAATTGCATGGATTAGCTACACTTCGTCACCGCTTGAAAAAAAATGAAAATGTAAGGATAAATAATATAAATTTTAATAGGCTTTAAGAAAAATATTAATTTGAACCTAGTAATTAATTGACCTAATCTCTTGTTTTAAATCCTGTTATTAAATCTGTATTCAAATCTGTAAAATCTGAGTCCTGAAACTTTTTTCACTAGAATGCTAATTTTTATTTCAGGAGATGCCGGTTCATGGAGGGAGATTTAGAGAAGTCTTCAGTGCTGCACAGCAAGAAGATTTAAAATCCTACTTCACAGCAATGGACAAAATGTTATTTGGCTTAACAAAGAAACAGTGTAGAAGACTGGTTTTTGACTTTGCTGAGGAATGTGGTATTTCGCATCCGTTCAACAAAGATACAAAGATGGCGGGAGAAGATTGGCTGGCTAATTTTATGAAGAAACATAAATTTAGTGTACGTAAACCAGAAGCAACATCGATTGCCAGAGCAATGGGTTCCAATAAATCAAGTGTAGAAATGTTTTTCAACATTTTAAGGGAGCAACGGGAAAAATATAAATTCCCTGCTTCTTCAATCTACAATGCAGATGAGTCAGGTCTGTCTACTGTGCCTAATAAGCTACCCATGGTTGTCAGTCCTACAGGATCTAGAAGGGTTTCTAAATTGTTTCAACAGAGAGAGGAAGGAATGTAACAATAATTAGTTGCATTAGCGCTACTGGCTTTTACCTGCCACCTTTTCTGATTTTTGCCAGAAAACGAATGCTTCCTGAACTTGTAGAGAGAGCCCCACCAGGAACTGTAGGCCACTGTAGTGATAACGGCTGGAGCAATGAGGGCACCTTTTCCTCTTTTTTGAAGCACTTTTATCTTTACGTGAAACCAAGCAAAGAATCTCCTGCTCTGTTGATTATTGACAATCACAAAACTCACATAACTTTGGAGGCTATCTTATATTGCAGGGAGAAAAACATCATCATGGTTGGGTTGCCGCCCACACTTCACATCGTCTCCAGCCCCTTGATGTGTAATTTTTTGGCCAATTAAAAACCTACTATAGCCAAGCATGTGACAACTTTATGGTCACTCATCCAGGACAAGCTATCACAGACAAAAATATTGGTGAGCTTTTAAGCACCGCTTACTTCAAAGCAGCTACAGTTGGAAATGCCGTTAATGGGTTTAAAGAATGTGGGATCGAGCCTTATAATCCTCTTGTGTTTAGCGAACATGACTTTGCTGCTACAAAAACTACTGACCATGATGTTGTTGGCGATGAAACTGAGAATAATAGTAGGCCTACTAGTCCTCAGACCCTGGTAGTAGAAAATCAACATATAAACCCTCCAGAAGAACCAGAACTTATGGCAAATGCTGATTCCGATGCACCAAAGAAGCCTGTTAGTGTTTTTGATTTCAAACCATTGCCTAAAGCAAAATAATGTGAGAAAAAAAGAAAAAGCAAAAAACTGAGCTCAAGCATTCTTACAAGCACACCCGTCAAAGAAATGTTAGAACAAAGGGAAAAGCAGAAGGAAGAACAGGAACATTAAAAAAAACAGAGAAAAGAAACTCTTGAAGCTAAAAACCGAGTAAAAAAACTCAAACTAAGTTCCTGTAGGCCTAAGTCTATAAAATCCAGGCCAAACAGTCCAGTTGCATCAACTTCAAAGGATGGTGTTATAAGATGTCCTGCTTGTGAAGAGGAATATTGTGACCCTCCAACAGAAGAATGGATCCAGTGCTGTAAATGCCAACAGTGGTGGCATGAGGAATGTTCCAATTATGAAAATGGCATTTTTATTTGTGACTTATGTTAGCTGCACAACTAAACACTTCAGCATTACGTTACTATGCAATATGCTTAATTTGATACTTCGTAAGATGTAAAAACACAGTTATCATTTATTAAACCATGTAACATATTCAAAAGATAAAATATGTTCAACCTTTTTCCGTGTTGTCATCTTGCCCCAAGCCCAAANTTCAACCTTTTTCCGTGTTGTCATCTTGCCCCAAGGCCAAAGTCATCTTGCCCCAGTATTGGGGCAAGATGACAATTTGATAAGGTTCTGAAAAAATAAAATTGTCCTTTATTTATTTTATTTGAAAAATTTAATGGTAATATATTTAATACCGCAAAGGACTATTCTAACAGTTCATGTAAAATTAATTTTATTATCCTTAAAAATAAATTAATAAACAACAAAAATTGTTAACATAGTCATCTTGCCCCGGTCTCCCTTACCTGTATTCGAAATCACTCCACCAGCCACAGTATTTGCGCCTAGCAAAAATTCTGCAAGGTGCTGCGGGACTACAATATTTCCCCTTTAGCGAAAATGAATCAGTTTTTATTTTTGACGATGTGGTGTGCGAAAAACAAACAAATATCCAGCAATATTTCAGTATGGGGCGGCATATGGCTGTAGATGTTGTATATCTGTGTCAAACATACTCGCGTATGCCGAAGCAGCTTTTACGTGACAATGCCAATTTCCTGGCCATATTTTGTATGGACGACATGAATTTAGGTCACATATACTCGGGCCATGTAAATAGTG
This sequence comes from Clitarchus hookeri, assembly GCA_002778355.1. NCBI lineage: Eukaryota > Metazoa > Arthropoda > Insecta > Phasmatodea > Phasmatidae > Clitarchus > Clitarchus hookeri. The sequence continues at coordinate 56,168 of NQII01005864.1, read as the reverse complement.
ATATGGAATTTGACAGATTAAAAGAAATGTGTGCGCATTGCTGGAGCGACGCGTACAGTTTTCTAGTGATAGCGAAAGATTTTCCAATTGATAAAGGAAGGTACCGCAAAGCATTCAATCAGTTAATTATTAGCCATCAGTGAAGTATGAGTTACTCCGTATCAAAATTTGGGCATAGCGGCCTGAAATGCGGGCCGGAAAGCTGCATAATGTCCACCAACGACGGGACTTGCAGTTTCGGTGGGAAGCGGGCCAAGAAGCTGGACATTCCCAGGCATGACGCGGATGCCGTTAACGTATCCTTTGTGCGAAGTGTTACATTTGATGCGCTGCAGCCGGTGCTAGCACTGCAAACAAGTATTGAGACACATTTACGCACATTAGTGACAGGTGTGACTTGAATTAACGCTGTAGAGACATTGCTGGGCGGTATGGGAGAGCAAATGGTTATCAGAGTACACACAGGTATGTCGCGCGAATTAAGCACATTGTCCGGCGACGTTAAGAAATTGTCTGTGTTGGGCGGGAAACTCACTACAGTGGAAAACAGACTTTATGATACTAATATATTGATCGTGAACATGGATTTCAGTCTCGGATCCGACCCCAGACCGAACTACCTGAAAATGGACGTATTCTCGCAGTACGTACGGAATGTGAAGACATTACAGAATTACCCACCGAGCACAAGAAGGTGAAATTTACTTGCGAGAAGTTGATACTGGAGCAACTTACCGCTGGACCGAAGAATGTACAGGCCACATACATACGATCACGCGGGGAGAATGCGGTACCACATACGTTTTACCCTGCACCGCTAAGGTATGTTGCGTCTTCAATTGAAACTATAAGTGAAGGCTAGTAAACCAGTTACAACAAGAACATGGGCGACGATGGAGCAGATATCGCCAGTAGCACGAAGGCAGGGGGCGAAATAATATGTCATAGCAAGTGTAAATGTTGTAAGATAATGTACGACATTTATGCCAGTATACGACTATTATTGTTCATGAACCTCTGACGTCATGTCGCTGTATGACTGCTATATAAGCTGTGTCTACCATGCCAGTCAACACCAGTGAGCTCAAGATGAACGTGCCATTTCGCCCAGAGACAGTCTACAGCAGTGTGATGCCTGGCAACAACTGTATAACCTATGTCTGTGATGACGAGTCAAGAATGTACAGCGAGCAGTGCGACGGTATAGCACATTGGTTGCTTGTACACAACCCAACGTCGACGTACGAGCAATGTTAGCAGATGGTCGTATGCAATGTTCTGGGAAGATGTGTCGTTAACTATATGCGAACAGACACTCCCCTGCCATGTGGGCCGGACGAAGTTATAACTCGCGCTTTATTGCAAGATGCGATAAGAGTTTGCCTTCCGCAAGAACCTTCCAACTCTGCTGTGATTGACATTACTAAGGAGGACGTCCAGCTGCCTGCCGATGTCAAATGCAAGAACGACCTGGGCCCAGACGAAGTTATAACTCATGATTTATTGCAAGATGTAATAAGAGTTTGCCTTCTGCAAGAACCTTTGGCTGAACCTGCTGCTGCTGTGATCGCCATTACTAAGGAGAACGTCCAGCCGCTGCCTGAGGACATCCAGCTGCCTGCTGTCAAACGCAAGAAGTCTACCGCCGCCGTCAGACGTGAGAAGCCTGCCACCACCAAGTCCTCGACTTTGCGCCGCCTCATCGCAGAACGTCTCGTAAGAAGATGTTGCCGGTCACAACATGTCTGAATTGTGGCAATACATTGCTTCAGGACGTGAGCAAATTATCTGTTGCTAATAGAAAGACATTACTGCAGTATCTATTCACTACTCTGCTTGCAAAGGTAAAGTGTGTAAATGTTTTAATTGCCATCTTATTGTATGCTAAAAGTACAAAGCTTGCAAAGTATAGTGACAAAAAAAAATGTTTTAATTGTTTATTGGTATATTGAAAAATGTTTTAATTGTATTTGCTATCTTGATGTATGCAGCAACTACTACTCTGCTTGCAAAAAAAAAAAAGTTTTAATTGTGTATATATTTAATTGCTATCTTGATGTGTTGCTTATGTATACATTCTCTTGTGTAATGGCCATTATTGATGAGTGTGTACTGTATGTATTGGTCATGATTGTCGAGTAAATGAATATCTTAATGTAAAAAATTTCTATAATATATATATGTATGTGTGTCATGAAATTCTCAGTGTTCTTATTTCTGGTGGTTATCACACACACACACACACAGCCCATACTAAAACGTGCTAGTAAATTAAAAGCACTACAATAAACAGTACACTACTGCAATGATATATCTTTGTAAAGACATTACATGATGGAGTACGTTACAAGTACGCTTTAGTCGATAGTGTGGGTAAAAACAGTACACTGCCGCTTGTAAAAGACAGACAGCCCTCTGCATGTGGGAATTCTCAGGCTGGTCCTCCCGCGGTTCTACCCCTCCCACAGGAAAACGAGGCTGTCGTATCGCACTGGAAGGGAGCGCCCGACCGACGCCGCAGCTGCTCTAAGACGCTCACCATTGTTTGAGAAAGGGTATAAAACCCCCTCCCACTGCCCTAAACCCTCAATCGTGCCTGGGCGTCCGTGCGATACGGATCTCGTTGCTGCTGCTCAACTAGAGTCCACACGATTGCAACCGTAATACCTGCAGAATGCTGTGTATCGTGTGTTCACCTGCAGGAGAGAGTCTCAGGGCCAATACTCTACGCAACTTCTCGCCTCTTTAGAGGTAAATGTGTGTTTCGGCAGCTGGTGAGTATTAACATATGTGAAGGCGCCTCCCACGGCTAGCACTTTATTTAATTTTCCCTAGGGCTTTTTAGGACTGTGAATATAACTTTATAGTATTTAATTCCGTGTGTCGAACCTGTACTGTGTTTCATTTACGGCTTTTTCTTTTACAGTGTGGTTTTTGCGACCGGGTGTTTAGGGTCCGTTGGAATGGATTACGTCACGAGCGTAATTGCTCCCTAAATCCATTCCAGCAGCCTGCCTCACATCTTTGCAATAGGTGTGGCCGTCCCTTCAACCGACTAGACAAGCTTGCCAAACATAATTTTACGTGTACAGGACTGATCAGACGGGCTGTTTTGCTTAACTGTACATTCTGTAATGAGGGCTTTACACACTCTTGTCATGTCCTGCATCATGAACGTACTTGTTGGGCGAACCCTGCTGCCCCTTCAAGGGCATGTGGGACTTGCGGCCGGCAGTTCACCAGGATCGATAGGATTTGTGCGCATATCGCACAGTGTACTGGTGCTGCCACGTCAACCTCCCGGCCGGCGAAGCGGGCACGAGTTACAAGCCCGCAGCCGACCGATAACGTTCCTGCTCTTGCGGGCGTAGGTAGCTCTCGCCGAGGGCCCATTGTCACTAGGGCCGGCGAGAGCAACTCATATGGATTCGTGGAGGTTGAAAGCACATTTAGAGGTATAATGAAAACATACATCTCTGAGAATACTTCGAGGGTAGCCATTGACATTTGCAACCACCTCGAGGTAATGAAACCTAATATCATTGGCCAATTACAGCAGGAAATCAAAACGCAGGGGGCGGTCAAATTTAATATATTTGTAGAGTGAGTATATGGGAAACCAGAACCACACGAGAACAAAGAGGATCGTCGTGCATTTAAGACAAAAAATGTGCCTCTTTTTAATGTAGCCGACATACAGGCGACTCTGTCAGTTGCCATTGCAAAGATCTGCATTGAGGAGACTGACTATATGGGGAAGGGTAGCGGCTGGACTCTCACTGCTGTGAAACGAGTCGAGTTACACGTAAACAAGCTCGACCCCCTTAGGGCCTCCTTGTATATCCCATTGCCTGTTAAGTTTTGCTGAGAAAGGTGCAGTTATCAACCCGCACAACATCGTTCCAAATGGGCTATACTGGCACGTTTTGTAGAGGGGAGAGATCGGCAGCGAGTCAACAAGCGATACACCAGGCAGGAAACGCGCTTTGATTTTTCAACTGTAGATTTTCCCACCCCTCTACGTCAAATACTGACGTTTGAGAAGCCAATCCGGGGGACAGCATTAACATATACGCACTCGATGACGAGAATACAAAAATAGTGCCAATATGGGTGACAGATGTAGAACTGGCCCAACACTTTGATTTGCTGCTTCTCACCACAGCTAGGACCAGATTTCCGCATTATTACTACGTCTCGAATTTCTCGCGACTGGTACGCTCCCAGGTGACATCACACACTGAGCATGCTAATATCTGTAAACATTGTTTTAAAACATATGATAATCAACCACAAGTTAGAGGGCTGACAGGTGCAGAATCTCTGGCTGAGCACAGGAGGTATTGCAATACCCATACTGCTGTTCGTGCCGACATGCCAAAGCCGGACAGGTGCGGCAGGCTGCCTGTGCTCAACTTCAAAAATTACCAGAACGGCGACAAGGTACCTATTGTAGTATATGCAGACTTCGAGGCCATGCTTGTGCCTGTGCAAACGTGTCAGCCGAACCAGGATGCGTCCCACACATATAGGTACAAAAATTTCATATGGCATATACGTTAAGGTTGATAATTCAATTATCCCCGCCTATAAGACAACCAGCCTATCCCCGGGTGTAACTGTTTACATGGGCGAAGTTGCGTCGAAGCACTTTATGGGAGAGGTGGTTAGGATAGGACACCTGGTTAAAGACATATATAGCCAGTCTGAAACTATGCGGCCACTAACGCATGCAGAAAAGGCTGACTATGCTTTAGCCACTACCTGCTGCCACTGTTCTGGCATGTTCACCGACAACAACCAAAAGGTGCATGACCATGATCATTTTACCGGCAGTTTTATTGGGGCGTCATGTAATAACTGCAACAAGCTTCGTCGTCGATGTCATTCGGTTCGCTAGAGTTCTTACACCATGTTCGAAAACGTGTATCTGTATTCAAAATCCCTACACCAGCCAAAGTATTTACGGCTGGCGAAGATACTACAGGGTGTAGCCGGCCTGAGGTATTTTCCCTTTAGCGAAAATGAATCTGTTATTCAACCAGAGAAAGCATTACCAAATTCAGTATTTATTTTCGACGATGTGGCATGTGAGAAGCAGATAAATATTCAACGATACTTTAGTATGGGGAGGCATATGGCCGTAGACGTCGCATACCTTTCACAAACATACTCTAGGATACCGAAACAGCTTTTACGCGACAATGCCAATTTCCTAGTCATATTTCGTATGGACGACATGAATTTGCGTCACATATATTCAGATCATGTAAATAGTGATATGCAATTTGATTCATTTAAAGAAATGTGTTCTCATTGCTGGAACGAGACATACGGTTTCCTCATAATAACCAAAGAGTTTCCAATTAATAAAGGGCGGTATCACAAAACATTTGATCATTTCATTATTGGACATCAGTGAAGTATGAGTTACTCCGTATCCAAATTTGGCCATAGCGGCCTGAAACGCGCACCGGAAAGCTGCATAATGGCCACCTACGATGGGAATTGTAGTTTTGAGGGTAAGCGGGCCAAGAACCTAGGCATCCCCAGGCATGACGGAGACGCTGTTAACGTATCGTTTGTGCGAAGTGTTACACCCGATGCGCTGCGGCCGCTACTAGCACTGCAAACAACTATTGAGGCGCATTTACGCACATTAGTGCCAAGTATGACTCGAATTAATGCCGTAGAAACAACGCTGGGCGGTATGGGAGAGCAAATAGCTATCAGAGTACACGCAGGTATGACGCGCGAATTAGGCACATTGTCCGGTGACGTTAAGAAATTGGCTGTGTTGAACGGGAAACTCACTACGGTGGAAAATAGACTTTACGATACTAATATATTGATCGCGAACATGGATGTCCGTCTTGGATCATTAATTGAAAATGTATCACACATCACGGCCGTTACTAGTGGAGACGTACTCGAAGCAGTGGAAGGCAGGCTGCCTGGTAACACGAACGTACTGTCTACCAAAATCGAGGCCCAGCTACACAAAATATCTGAAGACTTGTTGAAACTAAACGCATTAGGAGGTAGAATATCTGCCGTGGAGACTAAAATCGCTAGTATGGGAGAGCAGATCAGTGCTGGAGTGCTAGCGGGCCTCACAGCGGTGCTAGACACATACATCAAGTCGGAGAGCACCCCAAAAAAAATTGATTCGAATTTAGTAGCCATGGAGGGCCGCATGTTCGCCAACACAAATACACTCTTTACCAAACTGGATGTCCAGCTTGGCAAAGTAACCGATAAAGTGCAGAAAATCGATATGGTTGACAGCACAGTGTCAGTCATGGAGAAAAAAATTAGCGATGTGGGAGATCAAGTGGAAGGCCTCAACGCCAAACTCGTCAGTTACATTACTGATAAAACTGCACTGGACACATTAACCGCTAAGGTAGAATCGAATCTCAATGCAGTTAGTACGTTGGCTGTTACTGTGACAAAACATTTCCAGACGTTATCAAATAATGTACGAAGCGTAGTATCAAGCAAACTTCCCGCAGTAGAGGCACAACTTACCGATCTAGGCGACCGTGTTGATTACAGGTCACTTACAACACTCGCGTCAACATTAAATGATAATTTACACATAGCTAACGAGAGCGCTGCCAAGCTGGCTGCTATTAATGACAAGCTCACTTCAGTTCAAACAGCGCTGGAACAAACTTTAGGTAAGGGTTTTGCAAATATCTCCACGAAACTCACCGAACAAGAAAATACTCTAGGCAAAAGTGTTGCTGTGCTACATACACGAAGCGTGGCTGGCTTGGAGAATAAACTTAGCGCTATATTTGAGGCAATGACCAATAAACAAGTTACGAATATTCTAGAAGAACTAGACACCCGTAACCACAGTTTGATTAGTGGCATGTCAGATATTGAGGAACTAATACGGCACAGAATTATCCGGCATTTAAATGCTATTCGTACAGACGATGAGAAATGGTCGCATTGCGGACACATACGTAGTGCAATTCTAAAACAACTCAATAGTTTCGAAGATAAAATTGTCAACGCAATTGCACGCAGGCCAATTATTTAATATAAAGTACACACATTACGCTAATAATGTCAGTATTATGTCTGCGGCAGCCGAGGACTTGACTCGCGTCATCGCAAGGGTGCAGGGTAAATATTTGAAAGCTAAGCGTGCACGTATCGAAAGGGACGCAGTGTTGGAACATGCGTTTCAGCCAATCACATCTCGACTGGATACGTTAAATAATAAAACGGATATTCTCCCTGACGTGAAGGCCGAACCTGAATTAAAGCCAATAGCATCCAAGGTTTCGCCGGATGAATCAAAACCTAAAAAAAGGGATACTGTTCGTAATTACCTTATGGCATACACTAAGCGTTTTAATGATGCAGTTTATGGGGTTTACAGAAGGAATAAAAAATGGTTTCTGGGAAATAAAGAGATATTTTTCCTACCCGAGGATTATGTACAGATCGATAACGAAGTTATTCACGCTTCTCCTGGCTTGTACGAACTACTATTTAAGCGAAGACCAGGGGAATTCTCGCGTGAGGCTCTGAATCAATATAAAAAACTGTTGCATATTACAAGCGCACACTTAACCGATAACAATATAAATGCTACCACATATAAAGATGAAACGCATCCTAAATTCGACATTGTATCAGAACTGTTTCCGGACGTAGGCTTAGCTAGCGGTTCGGGGTTGAAAGTTGATAACGCCAGACAGTCTGAGTTTGTTTACTGGAACGATATAAACGAATTAGTTGATCGTCTACGACTGCTGTTCGCATCCCAGCAGGCGGGAAATAATTCACACACCAATGAAATCCTTAATATCGTAGAAGAACTGCGTGAGGAGGGTTACATATACTAAAAGAATAATGTCCCGTCAAGCAATTGCTACTGAAATTCACAAACCATCGAGGAAAACGTTTAGCAGAAGACAAGTACAACTGATAGGAATTCGTGACCTCTACCAGGCAGATTTGGTTGAAATGATACCTTATGCTTCTGTAAATAAAGGTTTCCGGTACATGTTAACAGTTATTGACTGTTACAGTAAATTCGCGTGGGCCGTGCCTGTCAGACGGAAAACGGGTGGAGATGTCTCCAAAGCCATGGCTATAGTGTTAGCCGATAAGGACTCACCGAAAAATTTACAAACGGACTTAGGTAAGGAATTCTATAATAAACCATTCCAAGCACTAATGCAACAGAAAAATATTAATCATTACAGAACATTTAGCGAAAAAAAAACTTAGATAATCGAGCGTTTCAATAGAACTTTGAAAAATCATATGTGGCGAGAATTTTCAGCACGTGGGAGTTATACCTGGCAGGATATTCTGCCCCGATTAATTAATACTTACAATACTACGAAACATAGAACAATTCGTATGCGTCCTGTAGATGTAAAAGACAATTCGCTGTTATCAACAGTGTTTAGGAATAAAAAAAATATAGATTCAAGTACGCAGAAAGCTAGAGTAGGAGATTATGTGCGTATCTCACGTCTTAAAAATGTTTTCTCTAAAAGTTACTATCCGAATTGGACTCTGGAAATATTCAGTGTTGCAAAGATCCGGCATTATAAGCCTCGAACATATGTACTCGAAGATTTAAATGGTGAGCGGATAAAGGGTTCGTTTTACGAACAGGAAATCATGCCTACTAAATATCCACACACGTATTTAGTCGAAAAAATTGTGCGTAGGGCTGATAATAATATGCTGCGTGTAAAATGGCTTGGTTTCGATAAGAAATACAACTCATGGATATCTGCAGAATATCTCCGTTAAAAAAAGTCTTCATTTTTGCTTAGCGCGAGGCCTACGCAGGCTCGCCCGCAGCAGGCACTTGCTATGAGGGGCGTGGCCTCATAATAGGGGAAGGGGCTCGCTGAAAAGCATGATGACCGTCCGCGTTGACAGCCGTCGAGGGGAGAGAACTGGCCCGCGCGCGCGGAAAGGCTCCTTGCGCACTACACAGGTTGTTATTATAAAACAGGTGCACTAAAGCAGGCAATCACCAGTGTCACATTATGCGCCGTGGAAAGAGGACCACAGCCAAGAAAGGGTCCGGTATTGTCAATACACTTGTAAATAATTTGCCTTTTGAAGCGCATTTGCCGCGGTACAAGTTTTGCGGACCTGGAACGCGATTAGCACGCAGACTCCAACGTGGGGACGTACCTATAAATACCCTAGACGCAGCCTGTAAGACGCACGATATCGCGTACGCTGAGAGTGATAACTTGAACGTTAGGCACGCTGCAGACACGATCCTCGCGAACAAGGCCGAAGCTATAGTTAAAACACCAAACACGAAATTCGGTGAGCGATTAGCTGCGTGGACAGTAGGAAAAATAATGAAGGCGAAAGTTAAGCGAGGAATGGGTATCAGATTTAGGCGCCGTGCGGTTAAGAAGACCAAGAACAGGCGTAAGCGCGGAGGTATACTTCCGTTTTTGTTGCCTGCAATAGGACTTTTGGGATCGCTGATAGGAGGGGCTAGCGGGATTGCTCGCGCTGTGAAAAGTGCTAAAGATGGAAATAAACAATTAGCAGAACAATTCCGTAATAATAAGCAGATGGAAATTCTAGCAGCCGCCGGGGGGAATAAAAAAACACGGGAAAAGGTCTATTCTTGAAGCCATATCGCGGAGGTGGTCGCAGACGACGAAAATCCTAAGGGGNAAAAACACGGGAAAAGGTCTATTCTTGAAGCCATATCGCGGAGGTGGTCGCAGACGACGAAAATCCTAAGGGGACTTCCCGACCGGTCGCTGACAAACATCGATTTGTGCAAATTTGCGCGAAAATTAAAAATACATAATTTCCGTGGTGTGTTTATGCGAGATACACTCCCACCACGGCCGAAAAAATCAGAAT
>NQII01005864.1:14422-44930 GCA_002778355.1 Clitarchus hookeri | reverse complement strand
CATTTAAGCAATTATTGCAACACTAATATCTGCGATCTGCAAACCGAGTGTGGATGCCCGTCGTTTAAAAGGTTAAGACAGAAAAACCTGCTAGAACATGTATGTGACACGTGTATGCGTAACCTTGTATGCCCTAGTCTTAATGTATTGCTGCTTAAGGCATGGCATTTGTCTGAAGGCGCATTATAAATAGCTTGCCTATCGAGACCAAGAACTTTAGTACTGATCCACAACTCGTCATGGAAGGGCTAATCGCTAAGCTGAACGGGTCCGTTCGCTATGTGCCGCTGCCAGAGCTCTCCAGCGGCAAGGTATATATGGCATCCGATTTTCGCAGCACAGAGTCAGCATACGGTAAATGCGTGACATGTATGTTAGACAATGAGATACGTGTCCGGCTGCCTACACGATATGCACAACTTATATCGGATGACGACATGATCAGGCTTAATAACGCTGCAACAGTACGATTCTGCTATGGAGGTATCAAGACCAGTGTCAATGGCAGACCAATGCATATCGTAGAATTTTCGTAAAAAAAAATGGTTTCAGCCCACTATGAGGGCGTGTGTGTGTAACTGACCGTAGCACGTAGAATCACGGCAGTGATAATAATAGTTTTTTTCTCTCGGTACTGTCTGGAATGNGTGTGTAACTGACCGTAGCACGTAGAATCACGGCAGTGATAATAATAGTTTTTTTCTCTCGGTACTGTCTGGAATGAAGCTGTCATGTTCGCTCAGTATAATGAAAAAGAGTCAAGTATGGTTTTATACTAGCTTAATTTTGTGTGTGAAAACTTTTGCAATGCAGACAGTGTCATGAAGAGAGAGGTACAATTACATGGACTATCGCCACCGCCGACATCATGCAACGCGACAATATAAGAAGAACGACATGCAGAGCTGCAGTAGTGTTTCGTTGAGAAGAGAACTAACATCACCATGTTTGACCTTCGCGAGTGTGTGACATTTCTGCCGGAAGCCGTGAACATGTACGAGAACTACTTTATCGGATACAGAAGAGTTGTGTTTAAACCGAGAATTGAACACGAGCAAGTGCAAATATGTGACTCTGAAAATCATTTTTGGGGTTATCAGGACGCTTGCGATAACTTTTATTATAAAATTCGGCCCTGCTACAAGTTCGATCAGTGCCCTGTCTACAATCTCCGGCCCCAGAGCAAGCTACCTGAAAATGGACGTATTCTCGCAGTACGTGCGGAATGCGAAGACATTACAGAACTGCGCAGCGAGAACAAGAAGGTGAAATTTATCTTGCGAGAAGTAGATACTGGATCAACTTACCGGTGGACCGAAGAATGTACGGGCCATATACATACGACTACACTGGAAGCATGTAGTTCCACATACGTTCTGCCCTGCGCCGCTAAGGTATGTTGTGTCTTCAATTGAACCAGTTACAACATGGCCGCCGAAGCAGATGTCGCCATGGAGAGCAAAATAATATGTCACAGCAAGTGTAAATGTTGTACGATAATGTACGATATTTATGCTCGTATACGGCTATTATTGACCAAGAGACGCTGACGTCATGTTGGCTCCACTATATAAGCCGTATCTGCCCTGCCAGCCAACACTAGTGAGCTCAAGATGAACAAGCCATTTCGCCCAGAGACTGCCTACAGCAGTGTGACGCCAGGCAACAACTGCGTATCCTATGTATGTGATGGTGATCAATTACATGGACTATCGCCACCGCCGACATCATGCAACGCGACAATATAAGAAGAACGACATGCAGAGCTGCAGAAGTGTTTCGTTGAGAAGAGAACTAACATCACCATGTTTGACCTTCGTGAGTGTGTGACATTTCTGCCGGAAGCCGTGAACATGTACGAGAACTACTTTATCGGATACAGAAGAGTTGTGTTTAAACCGAGAATTGAACACGAGCAAGTGCAAATATGTGACTCTGAAAATCATTTTTGGGGTTATCAGGACACTTACGATAACTTTTATTATCAAATTCGGCCCTGCTACAAGTTCGAACAGTGTGCTGTCTACAATCTCCGGCCCCAGAGCAAGCTACCTGAAAATGACCCTCTTCTAGCAGTACGTGCGGAATGCGAAGTCATTACAGAACTGCGCAGCGAGAACAAGAAGGTGAAATTTATCTTGCGAGAAGTAGATACTGGATCAACTTACCGGTGGACCGAAGAATGTACGGGCCATATACATACGACTACGCTGGAAGCATGTAGTTCCACATACGTTCTGCCCTGCGCCGCTAAGGTATGTTGTGTCTTCAATTGAACCAGTTACAACATGGCCGCCGAAGCAGATGTCGCCACGGAGAGCGAAATAATATGTCACAGCAAGTGTAAATGTTGTACGATAATGTACGATATTTATGCTCGTATACGGCTATTATTGACCAAGAGACGCTGACGTCATGTTGGCTCCACTATATAAGCAGTATCTGCCCTGCCAGCCAACACTAGTGAGCTCAAGATGAACGTGCCATTTCACCCAGAGACTGCCTACAGCAGTGTGATGCCAGGCAACAACTGCGTATCCTATGTATGAGATGGTGAGTCAAGAACGTACAGCGAGCAGTGCGACGGCATAACACATTGGCTTCTTCTGCACAACCCGACGTCGACGTACGAGCAATGTCAGCTGATGGTCGAATGCAATATTCTGGGAAGATGTGTCGTTAACTATATGCGCACAGACACTCCCCTGCCATGTGGACAAGACGAAGTTATAACTCATGCTTTATTGCAAGATGCGATAAGTGTTTACCTTCCGCAAGAACCTGCAGTAATCGACATTAAGGGCGTCCAGCCTGCCGAACACAAGAAAGCCCTGGAGCCAGAGGAAGTTATAACTCGCGATTTATTGCAAGAACCTGTCGTTGTGATCGACATTACTAAGGAGGACGTCCAGCCGCCTACCGATGTCAAGCGCAAGAAGTCTGCCAAACGCAAGAAATCCCTGGAGTCAGCCAAAGTTATAACTCGTGAGCAAGATGCGATAAGAGTTTACCTCCCTCAAGAACCTGCTGCTGCAGTGAGCGTCATTGAGGACGTCCACGTTGTCAAACGCAAGAAGTCCTCCAAGAAATCTCTGGGTCCAGCCAAAGTTATACCTCGGGAGCAANCGACATTACTAAGGAGGACGTCCAGCCGCCTACCGATGTCAAGCGCAAGAAGTCTGCCAAACGCAAGAAATCCCTGCAGTCAGCCAAAGTTATAACTTGTGAGCAAGATGTGATAAGAGTTTACCTTCCTCAAGAACCTGCTGCTGCAGTGAGCGTCATTGAGGACGTCCACGATGTCAAACGCAAGAAGTCCTCCAAGAAATCTCTGGTTCCAGCCAAAGTTATACCTCGGGAGCAAGATGTGCTAAGTGTTTACCTTCCGCAAGAACCTGCTGCAGTGAACACCATTACTAAGGAGAACGCCCAGCTGCCTGCCGATGTCACACGCAAGATGTCTGCCAGACGTGAGAAGCCTACCGCCTCCAAGTCCGCTGCTTTGCGTCGCAGCGCACAGCCTCATCGCAGAACGAAGATGTTGTCGGCCACAACAACATGTCTGAATTGCGGCAATACATCGCTTCAGGACGTGAGTGAATTATCAGTTGACGATAGAAAAGCATTACTTCTGCATCTATTCACTGCTCTGCTTGCAAAGGTATAAATGTTTTTAATTATCATCTTAAATGTTTTAATTATCATCTTAAATGTTTAAATTGACATCTTATTACGCGGAGCTTCCAATGTTTTTAAATTTACTGAGCTTTAATTGGCGTCTTATTGTACTGAGCTTAATTTTTAAAAAATTAGTATAAACGTTTATTTTATTGTGGTGAGCTTGCAATGTTTTTAAATTTACTGAGCTTTAATTGTCATGCTATTGTACTGAGCTTAATTTTTTTTAAAAATTGGTATAAATGTTTATTTTATTGTGCTGAGCTTGCAATGTTTTAAATGCACTACACTTTTAATTGCCATGTTATTGTACTGAGCTTAATTTAAAAAAATTGGAATAAATGTTTATTTTATTGCGGTGAGATTACATTGTTTTTTTAATCAATGCTCTGTTTTAATTCACGTAACTACTTGTAAAATAAATTGACGTATGTCATGATTGCCGTGTATTGATGTAAAAAAATTCTATAATATGTGTGTGTGTGTGTCATGAACTTCTTCGTGTTCTTATTTGTCTGTCGGACACAGCTCCCAAACACACACTACTGCAATGATACATCACATGAACTTCTCAGCAAAAACACGTGCCAGTATATTAAAGGCACACACTGCTACTATAATGATACATCACATAAACTTCTCAGTGAACACGTGGCAGTATATTAAAGACACACTACTGCAATGATACGCCTTTTGTAAAGAGACGAAGTACGCTTTAGCGGCTATAAAACAGTACACTGCCGCCAGCCCTCTGCGTGTGAATTCAGGTTTTCTCACGCTTCCACAAGCCAGCCGCCGCCTCCCATAGGGGTGCAGCTGCCGCCCCTAAAACACGCACCCTCGTTTTGAGAAAGGGTATAAATACCCCCTCCCTCCGCTCACACGCTCAATCGTGTCTGGACATCTGCGGTATACGAGTCTTGCTGCTCGCCAGAGTCCACGCGATTACAGCTGTACCTCCTGCAGAATAGCGCGTGTGCTGTGTGTACACCTGCGGAAGAGAGTATCGAGGCCGATACTCTAAGCAACTTTACGTCACTTTAAGAGGTAAGTAGCACGGTAGGTGAGTATGTGAGGACGTTCCGCGACTAGTACATTCATCTAGGGCTTTTTTTTCTGCGAGTACTTAATTCCGTGTGCGTCGAACCTGTTGTTTCAACTAGAACTTTTTTCTGCTAATTTTTTTGCATAGGTCACGTACATTCAATATAGTCTCTCTATCGTTTACATTCAGTTCGAGCCTCGCTGAACGTTGTGTTAAAGTATTAGATTTGTATTAACTGTGAATATTTTTTTTTTGCGAACTAACCCCTCCCGTCCCTTTTTCTCTCTGTTTCTCGTAGGGTACCGTCTGGGCCTGCCGCTAATATACACCAGGAGTGATAACTTATTATTATACTGCCATAATGGAGTCGTCATCATCATCATCGTTGTCTCCATCCGAAGTCGCTTTGATTACCCCACCTTCCTCTCCTGTTAATATACGCAGACCGGCACTGCAGTGCGGGTTTTGCGACCGGGTGTTTACGGTTCGCCGGAATGGTTTGAGGCATGAACGCAATTGCTCGCTTAATCCGTTCCGACAGTCAGCCTCGCATCTTTGCGATAGGTGTGGATGCCTCTTCGCACGCACAGATGAGCTTGCACGTCATCGTTTATCATGTACAGGGCTGGTCAGACAGGCCGCTTCGCTCACCTGTATGCACTGTAAGGATGGCTTTACATACTCTAGTCATGCACGGAGACATGAGCGTACTTGCTGGGCGAACCCTGCTGCTCCTTCAAGGGCATGCGGGACTTGCGGCCGGCAGTTCACCAGGGCAGATAGGTTTAGTGCGCACAGCGCTAAATGTACTGGTGCTGCCACTTCAACCTCCCGGCCGGCGAAGCGGGCGCGAGTTACAAGTCCGCAGCCGTCACATAACGTTCCTGCGAGCGCAGGTAGCACTCCTCCTATTTTCACTGGGGCTGGCGGGAGCAATGCTTTTGGCTTCGTGGAGGTTGAGCGCGCATTTAGGGGTGTAATGAAAACCTACGTTGCTGAAAATACCTCGAGGCAAGCAATTGATATTTGCGACTACCTCGAGGTAATGAAACCTAACATCATTGGCCAATTACAGCAGGAAATCGAGACACAGGGGACGGTCAAGTTTAATATATTTTTAGAGTGTGTATATGGGAAACCAGAACCGCACGAGGATGAGGAGGATCGCCGTGCTTTTAAAACAAAAAACGTGCCTATCTTTAACGTAGCCGACATAGAGGCGGCTGTGTCGGCTGCCATTGCAAAGATATGCGTTGAGGAGACTGACTTTATGGCGAAGGGTAGCGGCTGGACTCTCACGGCAGTGAAAAGAGTCCAGTTACGCGTAAACAAGCTCGACCCTCTTAGGGCCTCCTCGTATATCCCATTGCCTGTTGGTTTTGCGGCGAAAGGCGCAATTATTAACCCGCACAACATCAACGACCAACAGTGTTTCAAATGGGCTATACTGGCACGTTTTGTAGAGGGGAGGAATCGGCAGCGTGTAAACAAGCGATACACCGAGCTTGAAACACGTTTTGATTTTTCAACGATAGATTTTCCCACCCCTCTACGTCAAATACCAGCTTTTGAGAAAGCCAATCCGGGGGTTAGTATTAACATATACACACTTGAGAAGAATACGAAAATCGTGCCAATACGGGTGA
Organism: Clitarchus hookeri; assembly: GCA_002778355.1. Classification (NCBI taxonomy): domain Eukaryota; kingdom Metazoa; phylum Arthropoda; class Insecta; order Phasmatodea; family Phasmatidae; genus Clitarchus; species Clitarchus hookeri. The sequence continues at coordinate 38,561 of NQII01005864.1, read as the reverse complement.
CAGATGTAGAACTGGCCCAACACTTTGATTTGCTGCTTCTCACCACAGCGGAGGAGGGGGAGGAGGACCAGAACTCGCATTATTGCTACATTTCGAATTTCTCGAGGCTGGTACGCTCCCAGGTGACGACACACCATAGTAGTGTTAATGTCTGTAAACGTTGTTTGAAAACGTACGATAATCAACAGCGTGTTAGCGGGTTGACGGGTGCCGAAACTCTGGCTGAGCATAGGAGGTACTGCAATTCCCATACTGCTGTTCGTGCAGACATGCCACAGCCGGACGGGGGCGGCAGGCCACCTGTGCTCAAATTCAAAAATTACCAGAACGGCGACAAGGTGCCTATTGTAGTGTATGCTGACTTCGAGGCCATGCTTGTGCCTGTACAAACATGTCAGCCGAACCCTGACGCATCCTACACATATAGCTACCAAAAACATGAGCCCTATTCATACGGCATATACGTTAAGGTTGATAATTCGAGTATCCCCGTCTATAAGACAACCAGCCTACCCTCGCGTGTAACTGTTTACACGGGCGAAGGTGCGTCGGAACACTTTATGGAAGAGGTGGTTAGGATAGGACACCTGGTTAAAGACATATATAGCCAGTCTGAACCGATGCGCCCACTAACGCATGTGGAACAGGCTGACTATGCTTTAGCAACTACCTGCTGCCACTGTTCTGGCATGTTCACCGACAAAAATCATACGGTGCATGACCATGACCATTTTACTGGTAGTTTTATTGGGGCATCGTGNCTGGCATGTTCACCGACAAAAATCATACGGTGCATGACCATGACCATTTTACTGGTAGTTTTATTGGGGCATCGTGCAATAACTGCAACAAGCTTCGTCGTCGACGTCATTCGGTTCGCTAGAGTTCTTACACCATGTCTTCCTGCGAGACTCTCTCCGACATTGTGGAGATTGACGATACTCCGGCGCCTTAGACTTCTAAGAGCATGCGTTCGTCTTCTCCTACGACGACGCCTTCTCCTACAACGTCTGGCAAGAAAGTTGCGAACACTCCTATTTTACAATTTTTTAAAACCATTTCGCCCACCTGCACTATAATTGGTATTGGACCATGGGAGTGTTTGGATCTATTGGCAAGACGGGCACGTACGACCTCAATTGCCGTGCGTGAAGATATAACCAGTATTGTATCACATCTACATGCGACGCTCAAGCGAACATCAAACAACGCGGTGTGGGGTCAATGGATGGCGGACATGGAGCTGATAGATACGTCTTCCATATTACCACTCAACTCGGCCATCAACCGTTTGATCATCTACTTCGATGCTTGCGTAAAAGTTATAGTTCCAATGGATGAGATATCTACCATCATCAAAGATCCTACAGCAGGTACCGCAGAAGCAAGTGCTGCCTCGACCGTCGCTAGTGAGAGGTTAATGCACTTTTATTCATCATATGAGGGCGCCAAGAACTCGGCTGGAGCCTCCGCAGATCGTGTGTGTTGTCCGACGGGTAATTTTAAACAGGCGTTTCCCGCCGCCGTCCTCATTGAAGAAAGTGGCAGCACGGCGGGCAACGTTAACGACTATGCATCCTACATCTCGTTACGAAGCGGTAGGCGACTCTACAAGTGCACTTATCCTGGCGACATTACACAACCAATGATGATGCAGCTAAAATTATTCCCCACAAATAAGATTCTTTCGACGTGTATTAAGGATATTTGGAAATGTCAACAGCAAGGGGTCCAAATATTCGTCGACACTGCGCGTCCGAAGACTGCTATTGACCATCACCTGACCAGACTTCTGCATGAAATAGTAGAACATGTCAACTTGAAGCGGGAGGATGGAGTGACACGCGACGATGTGTGGTAATTTTGAACTGCATCGCGGTTTGTAATTGCGTCAAGCTTTTTAAAAAAAAATATTCAGTATTTGCGTGTGTGTTTTTAAATATTCTTAAATGTATGGCGGCCTGCTGACTACAAAATGTACGTATTGTTTTTTTCTTGTTGGGTGTGTGTGTTTTTAAATATTCACCAACCGCTTACTACAAAAATGTACGTATTGCGAAGGTTTGCCTGTTAAATACGGTGTGTTTTTAAATATATGACTGTCTGCTTTCTCTAAAATGTATATATATTGCGTTTCTTACTGGCTGTGTGTTTTTTTTAAATGTATGCTANTTACTGGCTAGCAAAATGGCGGCCATGACACACACTGGCTAGCCACCCCACCCCGGCACAGGGGAAATTTTTTTACATAACTTTTACATAACTTTTTACTGACTGGCAAAATGGCGGCGGCGGTCATGGAAGACTCGGAGGAAACCCTCGCGCTCGGTACAGAAAAAATTATAATTTTTTTTTCTGGCTAGCAAAATGGCGGACACTGGGACGGTTTTACCGGCTGGAGGACGTCTACGTAAGGAAGAGTTTTACCTCCTGCTCTTGCATTCCTTCTCAAAAACTTCCTGCAGATGCATTCCTTCTCAAAAACCTCCTGCTCTTGCATTCCTTTTCAAAAACCTCCTGCTCTTGCATTCCTCCTCCCTTCCTCCCTGTCATGAACCTGTGTTCGAATGCCCTATAATACNACCTCCTGCTCTTGCATTCCTCCTCCCTTCCTCCCTGTCATGAACCTGTGTTCGAATGCCCTATAATACACTACTCCTCGCAAAAAGGCAGTCTGTATGGCAGAATGAATTTTGCAAAAACCGCACAGAAGGGGCAATAGAATCTGCCAGGTCTCAAGGCAGTATATCAGACATGTGTTAACCATATGCTNAAAAAACCGCACAGAAGGGGCAATAGAATCTGCCAGGTCTCAAGGCAGTATATCAGACATGTGTTAACCATATGCTCCATGGTCTTACAGACACAGCTGGTGAGAGAAACAGGTCGATAGCTGGACACATCTGCCTTGGTCTTGCCTGCTTTCAAAATGAGTACAAGGCTGGATTCACCACTTCAAGGGGAAAACACCAGAGGTTTAAATGTTAGTAACGCTCCCCAGTATAAAGTCTCCTGTCAGATAGGAGGTGTTGAAACATAGTGTAATGGATATTGTCAGGGCCAACATATGTAAGTTTTGAGTACGATAAAGCCCGCACTAACACAAACACGGTAGGAAGCTGCTGCCAAAGTGCACAGCCAACATCTTGCATGTATATGTGTTGGCTCGGAATTAGGCAGTGTAATGTGCACTGCTCAAAACATCTGCAAAATATTGTTACTGATAAGACAAACAAGGCGGATTTGTTGGGACAATACTGACCCAAAGGAAGGGAACCTGTGAGCAGAGCGATTGTCCGCACGACTTCAGAACATTGTCCCAAATAAACTTAACGGTAGCTGTACCATAAGCGAACAAATGAAGTTCCTCCAGGACTGGTGCCTTCACGTCGCCACCACCGTCTGAATTTTCATTCAAGGTGAAAGTTGGCTGCTATTATTCTGGTGTCAGGATAATAGCGGCCGAGTTCTAATTGTGTCTTCATTTAAAGCCAGGCTCCAGACCTTTGATAGACCGCAAATTGTGAAAAAGATTGATTTTGTTTTCCTTTTACCTCTGGAGAAGGGCCAGCTGTTTTCCAGACCATCAGGAAGGAGTGTTCATGAACATCACAAACATCCTACCGAGTTCAATGAGGCCTTGCCACCACAAACCAAGGCTTGCCACCACAAACCAAGGGNGAACATCACAAACATCCTACCGAGTTCAATGAGGCCTTGCCACCACAAACCAAGGCTTGCCACCACAAACCAAGGGCAAGGCCCATTGGCCGGATTAAGAGTTGAAGCTTCTGGCTAGGGAGGAGTTTTTCCTTTCTCCAGAAACTAAATACATTAATAAGGGTTTGGTCAACTCTGTCCATCTCAAGATTTTCTCAGGGTACCACACGCTGGATTGGAGATCCAACTGAGAATAACCCCTGCACTGCAGCAAGTGGCACAGTGATAAAGTGAATAAAGCAGAAGTACCCTTATTCAGACGGAAAACTGTGCGGCTCTGCTGCCCGGCTAACGCATGGGTAAAACTACTAAAGAACAGGTATTGTGCGCTATCCCCCTCAACGTGAGCGGGTGGTGGCAACGAACAAAGGCGATAAGTCAACAGAGAACTAGAGATTTCTTGTGTGTTGCCCTGAGTTGCACAGAAGGGGTAAAGTCAGTACCGGGTGGGGCGGTGGTCTACGACTACTAGCCCCAGCCAGAGGCTACGCCTCAGAGGTTGAAACCTCAACAGTGATAAAAGGAACTAGTAACATGGCAAACAAACAAGAGAGAATGTTGGTACTCCATCTGCCAGCGTGCTCCAGGAAAAATTTACCAGAGAACAATGCTGGAGAGAAAATGTTTCTTGACAGCTTGTTCCCAGGGAACGGATCTGAACAAGGAACGGGCAATCTACTATCTGCAAAGGGTACTGATCCCGAAACAGCATAGGAACAGGTCCTCCCTTCCTTGCAGGAGGAAGGGTCCTGGCTGAGAAAGATCTTGCCCTACACTTGGGGACAAGATGTGAAATTGATGATCCCGGCAATCACCGAGGCTCTGATCAAGGGTAAGGAGATCAGCGTGGGCGACGCTGAAGCTCCAGGACAACAGAAAGAGAGCACGAGTTGGGCTGAAGATGTAGAGGAGGGCCCAAAAGAAAGTACTAATAATGTCAATGAAATGGCTTATAAGGCCATACAGGAAGAGTCGTCAGCTACGTAGGAGGAAATCACCTCCTACGTCACTGACGACAGAAAGAAATTCAGCAAGGAAGCTTCAAACTTCCTGCTGCCAAAGATCCTAAGATTAAAGGCTTTACTGGACCAACAACTGCTGAAGGACGCTGTTCTTCAGACAGAAAATAAAGGATTGGGCATAAAGATACAAGCACTGGAAAAGTTTACCATGACCAGTGTCAGGCCGGTGCAGGGAGGGCTAAGTGTCAAAACCACAGATGAGCTTCTCTGAAATCGTAAAAGAGCGAAAGCAAAATAGGGAAAAGCCAGAAACTCAAGTAATGGGATAGTGGCAGGTTGTACAGGGCAGGAGGCTAACTGCGAGGAAAACTGTGTTAATGTACCTCAAGGAAGGGGAAGGGAAACCAGAAGAAGTCAAGGGAAAGCTAAAAGTCCTGGATTCTGTAAAAGAGCAACTAAAGGTCAAAAACTTGAGAGCTGTTGGAAAAGGCGGAATTATTATGGAGGCAGAAGATGAGGAAACCTTGCCGAAATTAAGGAATACAAACAGAATGGAGGAACTGGGTCTTCGGGCAGAAGGCCCGAAAAGACGAGGCCCCAAAGTCATCATTTTTGATGTACCAAGGGAATACGATAGCCCAGACTTCTTAGAAACAGTGCGAGAACAAAATTTTTCTAACGAGCAGATTGGCAAGGAGGATTTTAGCAAGAATGCTTCAATCCACTTCCGCACGGGCCCTCGTAACGTAAAGGACAAGGTGGATATTGTCCCATTCATCCCATTATCATTTTAATGTATATTGTGTTTCATCGTTTCACCGCGTGGCGTCGGCTGTGTTCAGGTAGCGGAAGCCGGCCCCACGCTTCCGCCCAGTACTCGTCAGCATTTCAACGGACCTGGACGTGTAAGCTCTCTTGCTCCGCAGAGGCCCTAGCAAAGACATCATCAGTTGAGTTGCCATCCAGTGACATCCATCTTATTATAAATCATTATTTTCATCTGTTTCATTATTTGACTTGCATAGCGCCAAGGGGAGAGCGACGATATTATTTATCGGGAATTGTTAAGTGCATTCGAGTTTCACATTATAAAGACCACGTGGTCAGTCGCAGTCTCCGGGCCATTCAGGCCTCGTGTCTTGTGTATAGTTGTATGTACAATAACGAGTCTCTGGTAATAAATACCTCAACAAGCATCGTTAATTTTATTTATAATTAATTAAGGCGTGCGAGGTGGCCTACATCCTCACCGGCGTGTGTGACAGAGTCCCCTAGGCCGTCGACCCGAAACGGCTATACATCTCATCAGCTTACCGCAGAGCTGGGGCGCCGGGCACGTAAATATCACTTCAGGAACTCTGGGAACACCGCAGGTCAAGTTGGCCGTTCCACCGTAGCCAAGCTTGGCCAAGTCAAATGTAAAGCACATACTTCACTTCAAGGTCCAAATAGAAGATTATACTCAAACAGCCCCCGAAAGATGCAAAAATTGTCAATGCTACGGCCAGGTAGCTTCACAATTTCACCACACTCCGAGATACATCTACTCCGAAAACCATAGCACACCAGACTGTAAAATCACAGAAGAAGCGACTAAAAAGTGCCCAAACTGCTACCAAAACCACGAAGGAGGTCACAAGGACTGCATCAGGAAAATCCAGCAGTAAGAAAAGATTAAGAATAAACTCTGAGCACGTGCCCAAACACTACCACCGCCCAGTATACCAACATGGATCCCACAAGACTTCCAGGGATGCACCCAGAAACGCTGAAATGGACACCCCCAAAAGATTACACCAACCAAGTCACATACACCGCAGAGGCTCCACCAAGACACAGCAACACGGCAACTAAGCGTTCACAACTAATTCCCCAGCCAACTTACCAGCGCCCACCAGTACAACACCAAGCACAAATCCACCCACCTCAACCAAGAACTCAAGAACGAACATCAAGACAGCAAACCTATCCACCACCAGCAGCTCCCACAACCGAAATCATTGACAGCTTACAAGACATAAAAATCCTCTTTGGAGTCATCACACCATATCTCGAGCAAAAGAAACTGCACACAAAGTAAACCTAGCCACCACAAAAGAAGAAAAACTACAACTTATCATTCAGTGCCTCATGACAATCTGCACACAACAAAAAATCCCAGCAACAAACAACCAAACATACAATGATTAAATAAAGATAGTGCACCAGGTTTTTTTTAAAGGGGGTTCTCCCTTTTTTCCCCAAAATAAAATATATATCAATTCCCAAAATGAATAAAGAAAATCCATCATATATTCAATTAAATATAATAATTAAAATAGTTTAGTTAAGTAATCTTCCTTACACAGTAACTTTAAAGCCATTGCCAATTCAAAAGAAATTTAAAAACATTTATACTAACTTTAACTTTTAACAAATAACAACTGAGGCCAGTTAAATTAATGGAATGGCTAACAAGTAGAAATTAGTTTAGATTTTAAAAAAAAATCAACCTGCAGAGAGAGGGCAGCAGTTCCAACAATGGAAACTGCATAGAATCGGACAGGAGCAACAACTTGACATGGTATTGGTGCAGGAGCCCTACCTGCTTCATGGGAAATTACCGACACTCCAAGGACGTTTCGTTTTGACTAGGGAAAAGGCAATGGCGGGAATNAAGATTAAATTTATCCCACTGGAAGCTCTATCAAACACGCATCACGCATGTTTGAAGGTGGAAATGAGAGGCGGGAGTGTGACGATTGTATCATCATACTTCCAATACCAAGACCCACTAGAACGACACCTTTCCCGGTGGAATCTGATCGTAGCAAGAGCAAAGGAAAAGAAAATCATCTTTGTTGTGGATATAAACGCCAAGTCTGAACTGTGGAATTTCCCGGTGATGGATGGACGAGGAGAGGAGTTCAATAAGTATCTTATTGAGAATAACCTGCAGGTAGCAAATGTGCCAGGACACCCGGCGACTTTGGGTCATCTGCCCATGATTCTGAATCATACTTAGACGCAACAGTAGCGACAGGGCATGCCATTGGACTGATTGGGGACTGGAGGGTCTCGGACGAAATTGACTGACCACAAAATGATACTGTTCACTATTCGGACGGAAAGTGGTAAGGGAGAAAAAAAGTAAGACCCCAGTTTGTCACAGCTCGTGCTGATTGGCCGCTCTTTGACAAAGTACTGCTGAAGAATCTACAGTCGGTTCATGACTGGAAGAAACTTTTTAAAATCAACCTTCGNCGCTCTTTGACAAAGTACTGCTGAAGAATCTACAGTCGGTTCATGACTGGAAGAAACTTTTTAAAATCAACCTTCGAAAAAACACCCTAGCCGTTAGCTGCACGCATATAACATTACAAACAGCGGCGAGCGCGGATACAGTTATGCAGTTAGGTTGCCAGCACAAATAGAGCAAACAGTTCCAAAGTTTTAACGTAATAGTTAATTTATCGCTTACAAATGGGTGTCGAAAAGACTTGTAACTTATTATGCCAATTATTAATAACGTATTTAGATTTCAACGTTTCTTGCATAGTCACATGATCACACTAAAGGTGAAAGTGCCGTGGCCATTTGTTTACTAACCTTCGTTCCTTGTGTTGTTGGCGGGGTGTGGTTGACACACGTGCCAGAGAATGTGTGCTATTATCTTGTTTAACCTATAATAATTCATTTATTTGTCTTGTTTTACTAATATCCGTTCTTTATTATTTGGTTTTTAATAACGTATGATTTTAATTTGTGCTCGCTTTCTCGTTGTACTGATTCCTTTTGTTTCTGAAACCTGTATTAGAGATTACTCATAGTGCGTTCTCACATGTTTAATATTTTATAAATTTATTTCAGGTTTGCTTAAAAATTTTTTTGCTGTATTTTACATTAGTTTGTGTGCAGTCATGAGTTCTAGCAAGGTGAAGAAAAGAGAAGTCACCACTCATCAACGCCAACAGGACATCATCAATCTCACTGAATCGTATTCACTTACTAGACGAGGGGAAATGAAACCCTGCAACGTCGTGGAAAGAGTGGCAGAAATGTTGAAGCTCTCCTTATCCACAGTGCCAAGGTATGTTAAAATATCTGTAGTTTTAGCCATTGCGTTTGCAAGTTCCGTGTGTTAAGGTCAATTATGTTGGCCTACGAAATGTGTGTACAAGAACATCATGAAACTTTGTTAATAACTTGATAACGTCATCAAACGTTGTCTACGTGACTTTTTAAAGTATTATTTGAACTTGATTAACTATAAAATACAGACTCAAATGTGAGTATGAATCACCTAACGAAAAGGTGGTATTACAATGTGTAATTTAAAATAAAAACTACTTTGTGTTGGAATTTGTGTACCCCTGCGAGGGATTCTTCATAAACAACCCAATACATACAGTGGAAATTTATTATAAAGACAACTGACAATGGTAAGGAAAATTGCCTCTATGGTGAGTTTATTATAGCCAATTAATTTTATATAGGTTATGGAGAGANACTGACAATGGTAAGGAAAATTGCCTCTATGGTGAGTTTATTATAGCCAATTAATTTTATATAGGTTATGGAGAGACGGTACATTTTAGGATTCTGAAGAAACAGCTTGTTTTGCATTAAGAAGTTACATTGCAGCATTAATTGCCATTGTTATACATCACTAAATAGATTACAGTCAATGTAACTGGCACTTCCCCTACTATTAAACATATCTGTATCACTTCACTAAACACGAGAGGACATCGTAATATATGAAATCACAGTCATAATCTTTTAAGAAAACAATTGCGTATTAATGCATTCCCCAACACCGCTGTTCTACAGCCGTTGTCTTTTAGTTATTGTAAATTATCAGTGTCATATTTTTCACTTTCAGTGCTACATAGCCAACCTGATTTGCATAATTTAAAAAGGACCATAATTCAGTTTCTGGGTCAACTACAGTTATGGATCCCAAAAACATACAAGGGTTTGTTTACAAATGATGTGTGACAATGTGATGTGCTCTACCCTGTGTTAGTTTAGGTTAGTTTAATAGGATATGAGGTAGTGGTACTCACTCCCATCTGTCTAAGGATAACATATAATTGGCACAAACTGTAATTCATGCATAAATAAGATGGGTTTGTTAGGTCTCGTCAGTACATTAGTTTGAGATTACCCTGTACTGTAAACTTCACTTGAACTCCCCTGGTGCCAGGTATTGGTTACTCCAGTTGAAGCCCCTTTCAACTGTATTTCCCAATACCTGATGTACGGTATCGCTAACAACATGTTTCTTCAAAAGATGCTACATTCTTTTAACATCCATTCATAGTGATATCCGACCTGTGTATGGACAATGATACGTTGTGATATTTATGGAATTCGTGTCATTCCCTCGTATGTCGCTTATTGTTTTCGCTTTCTGACATGATACTGAAACGTGCTTTTAAAATGTTTCTTGTAGTAGACATGGTTCACATATATTTGTTCCAGTATCTGGAAATTCATTNCTGAAACGTGCTTTTAAAATGTTTCTTGTAGTAGACATGGTTCACATATATTTGTTCCAGTATCTGGAAATTCATTATTAATGTTTCAGATATTACAAGACAAATGTTGATGAGGCAGCCACCCCTTGTAAGAAGAGGAGGAAAACACCGCAAGAGCTAAAATCCATTGAGAGCATCGATGATTTCACTGTTGGGGCAATTGGAAGGATCATTTACAGGATGTACAGAGAAGGTACAATATGTTAAAAGTAATTATTCTGTTATGGTTTAGAGTAAAACAGATGAAGTTTTATAAAGTGTACTGTTAAGGAAATGGGTGTTGGGTTGTAAATAACCAAGGACGAGAAAAGTTGGTGATAAATGTCTATGAATGGGTAGGGAGCCTATTCTAACTTTTCGTTCCAATGAAAAAAGTAGTATCCCATCCGACTAGTTGGTATTCTAAGCTCGAAACTAAAGTAGTTTGACGTCACGAGTCGGTAAGGACACGTAGGAAACGTACCAATTGGCCATGAGCTATTGGAAGGGTATAATTGTGTCGGTTTATTGCAAACTGTAAATAATAAATATTATTATTATTTGCAATTTGGTTCTAAATACAATGTTTGTGCACACTCCTGCAATTCCGATATAAATATTCTTAGTTATATTTTTCTTGTAGGTTACCGAACACGCAAGCAGACAACAAGGCTTGGGTAGTGTAGGGGGATGTAGTCAATATAGCCGAAGATATCTGAATGTGCTTGCCTTCGAAACGACTGAATACTCAGAATACCATTTTCATAACGACACTATTTTCATTGGCTACGAGACAGTCGGAAACACACACAAAACGGTGCTAAGACAAGTTGAGCTGTTAAGATGATCTATGTGGTGTGGTATCAGGTCTGTCGTATTATTTCTAACATGATCTTACATGACATCACATCACCCTCGCTACACTTTTGAAAGNGTGTGGTATCAGGTCTGTCGTATTATTTCTAACATGATCTTACAGGACATCACATCACCCTCGCTACACTTTTGAAGGAAATTCAAGAAAGCGACCTTGATTTACACGGCAAGAGGACACAGTTGTACCATCTTGTGCATAACATCNAGAAATTCAAGAAAGCGACCTTGATTTACACGGCAAGAGGACACAGTTGTACCATCTTGTGCATAACATCGGCTTCGTGTGGAAAAATGTTGACTGAAGAAAGGCGATGCTTTAAGATGACAACATCAAGATCCAGAGGTGTTTCTTTTTGAGGAGGTATATGNTGTTGACTGAAGAAAGGCGATGCTTTAAGATGACAACATCAAGATCCAGAGGTGTTTCTTTTTGAGGAGGTATATGAAAGAAAAGGCAAAGGGCACCAACTTTATTTTTCTCGACCAAACATGGATTTTTGGTAAAGGTTTTCTGTGCTGTANGAAGAAAAGGCAAAGGGCACCAACTTTATTTTTCTCGACCAAACATGGATTTTTGGTAAAGGTTTTCTGTGCTGTACAGTGTATGTTTTAGAACCACTTCACATTTTTTTTGATAATTATATACTAATTTGTAATTATGCCTTCAGGCACAGTACCGAAGCCCTGGTAGGATGATACGGTACACACCGCAAAGAGGCGGTGCGTGGGTGAAGGTAAGCGTTTTGTCGTCGTGCATGCAGGAGGGCGTAATGGCTTCGTGCCGGAAGCGGGTTTGTTGTTTGTTGCAGGTCAAGCGAAAGGAGAGATGAAAGGTGACACTTTCCATAAATGGATGAAGAACTTGCTGGAGTGTCTGCAGGAGCCTAGTCTCATCGTCATGGACAATGCACCATATCACAGCACACAGGTGTGAGCTCCAACATTTTGTTTTTGAAGAAATAAAATGTTTATATTGTTTTTGACATGTTAGATTCTGTGCTATTCAACACAGTTATCAGGAAAACAGTTACGTGTAATATGATAAAAAGTTTTAACCTTTAACTGGTGACGTCGGGCCTCACAGGCCTTGCAACACTGACAAAAGTCATTTCACCCCCTTCCTGCACGTCCCATTTTTCCGCGTTTCGGTAGCTTTGAGTTTAGTTGCGCCCACGCCGCGGAGAGGGATAGTTGCGTCGGTTGGAGCGTTTTCGGTAAGTTGGATCGATTTAAAGTTTGGCAGAGGCCTCTCAGGCCTTACATCACCACTGATGTAAGTTTTTTTTTNTCGGTAAGTTGGATCGATTTAAAGTTTGGCAGAGGCCTCTCAGGCCTTACATCACCACTGATGTAAGTTTTTTTTTTTTATTTTACTTATACACTTTTTTTTTGTTTTTCACAGCGTGTTCCTACAAATATACACGATGGATGACACAGGATCATCTAATAAGAGGCGTAGAGTGCTGGCGCAGATAAATTCAGTACAAAGTACCAGTAGGCAAGCTGTAGCAGCATCAAGTTCCAACGTCGATAGTCAAATCGAAAAATGGCTGGCGAACGAAGACTTGTGGATCTGAAGCAGAGGATTTAGGAGAAAACTATGTCCCGGAGCAATTTGATCATAACTCGGAAACTGAAGAAAGTGCGTCTGAAAATGAGGAACAAGAAGAAGGCCAAGAAAATCAAGCTTCAAGCAGCGATACTGATGACGAGCCTTTGTCATGTATGGCAAGTTATTTCTATTGAAAAAACAGATACAAGTGGGCAAAAAATCCGCCAAACAGCGCTGTACGTACATGTCAGCATAATATAATAGCTTGCGTACGAGAGTCAAGACTGAATTCTGAGTCAGGACATTTTAGAAGAGATTGTACTATGGACTAATGTGAAGATTCGCCAACTACGGACAACATGTAATAGAGACGATCGCCCTGAACTACAAGACATGGACATGATCAAATTGTATGCCTTTCTCGGTATTTTGCTATATACCGCCGTGNCGATCGCCCTGAACTACAAGACATGGACATGATCAAATTGTATGCCTTTCTCGGTATTTTGCTATATACCGCCGTGTTCAAGTCAAACCATGAGAATATAGAATATATATTTGCAACTGATGGCACATGAAGAGACATCTTCAGATGCGTGATGTCAAAGAAAAGATTTCTGAATATACTATTGTGTTTACGCTTTGACAGGCAGGAAAGAAGAAAAAACGATAAACTGGCTGCGATTTCAAACATATTCGGAAGTTTTGTGAACAATTGCCAGAATCTATACAACATTAGTGATTGTGCTACGATTGATGAAATGCTGGTTGCTTTTAGAGGTCAATCGTGCCTGGTCACATACATGCCGAGCAAACCATCAAAGGATGGTTTGAAACTGATGTGTGTGTGCGATGTGAAGACTAATTACTTCTACAATGACTATATTTATTTTGGCAGAGGATCCGATGGTGATACTTTGACAAAGGAAGAAAAGAAATTACTGATCCCATCACAAACAGTTATACGTCTGACGATGCCCTAGCACTGCAGTAACTGCAATGTTATTGTGACAATTGGTTTACATCAATAGAATTGATCGATGCTCTAAACAAACGAGGCCTGACTTGTGTGGGCACTCTGAGNTACATCAATAGAATTGATCGATGCTCTAAACAAACGAGGCCTGACTTGTGTGGGCACTCTGAGAAAAAACAAAAGAGAATTACCTAAACAGTTCCTGCCGTCGAAAACTAGGGTTGTTGGATCTACACTCTATGGATTTACCAATCAAACCACTTTGATGTCTTACGTCCCAAAGAAAGGTAAAGCTGTGCTTCTAGCTTCTTTGATGCATCACTGTGAAGCAATTGACAACAGAACAAGGAAACCAGAAATTATAGCCTATTACAATTCCATAAAAGGAGTAGACAAAATTTATAAAAAATCCTCCATCTATAGCTGCAGTCGCCGGACACGAAGATGGCCTATGGTAATCTTTTATCGAATGCTGGGCATTAGTTCTGAAAATGTGCATGTCCTGTATCAAGCTGATGGTGGTAGAACTATTGAGCGAGGAATTTTCATCAAAGCATTGGCTAGGAACCTGGTTTTACAGCACATGAAGCGCAGGGCTTATAACTCGCGAATCACACTCGAAATAAGGTCGCACATCAGGCGAATTTTGGGCTCTGATATGCCACCTGAACCTCAAGATACAGAACACATGGAGAAAACACAGAAAAAATGTGCCAGTTGTCCTCTTAAACGCAACCGAAAATAATTTTACCAATGCATTTCTTGTAAAATGCACGTATGCTTGCAGTACGCGAAACAAGTGTGTCCCGAGTGCCCGTGAAAATAGGGGAAATTAACCTGTGGTCAAGAACGTGGACTTGGACTAAAACAGAAAAAACATGGCGGCATACGTGATGCGTAAAAGATGTACTCTCCGAAATGAAAATATAACCCAAAATTGGATTAAAAAATAATAAATATATTATTTAAATAAAATAAATATGCTGAAAATCACCACAGTGGACAAATAATATTTTTGAATTGCCNTATATTATTTAAATAAAATAAATATGCTGAAAATCACCACAGTGGACAAATAATATTTTTGAATTGCCTTGAAAGTAATGTAGTAAACGACACTGCAACAAAATATACGCAAATTGACAAAAAGTTAATGAAACTGAAACCACATCTGAGCTCGAGCCAGGGATAGTACACACGACACCAACACCAAACGAAAGCGGCAGCCTTCCACAATATCGCATATATGCCACAATTTGCACTGCATCGAAAGTTTTTTCGGACACCGAAACAGCAACACAGGCGCGCAAAATTAGTGTGGTTAGAATTTCAGCCTGGCACGTGACAAAACAGCAAAGTTCATGAATTATTTTACAGTATTCACGGTAATGCTACACAAAATCTGCAAAATACCACCTTCAAGAATATAGTCTGCTTTCTGAAAAACATCAAAATAATAAATATTCCAGAGAAGAAAGTACTTAACCAAAACTGAAAATTACTTTCAATATGTATGGAATCACCATTTTGAAAGAAAGTGGCACTAAACTTTAAACAGATAATTTCCATAACATACTGTTGTGCTACTTGGTAGCGGAACGTGGTATTAATGAGTTGCTTCGTCCACGTGTTATTTCGTACAACTTTATTTCNTGTTGTGCTACTTGGTAGCGGAACGTGGTATTAATGAGTTGCTTCGTCCACGTGTTATTTCGTACAACTTTATTTCTTTACGCAGTACTACATAACGACAGACAAAAGAATCATGTTTATTGGTATATTTGGTTTTTATAACAGATACTTATGGCTTGCCAAGTTTAGTTGAAATTATTCTAATAATGTGTTAAAATACATCTAATTAACTTAACATATTTATACGAACACCTTTTTGAATGTATTTCCGTCATGTATTCAAAGATTTTGCGTTTTAATGGTTGTCTACAGTACTACATTAGGGACTTATTTTGTGAGTAACCATCGAGTAGTCTCGGCGATTAGGTGTAAAAAGTTTGCTTTTAAGTTTTTCTATTGTCCAAAAAATGGTTGAATAATACCAGTGCCTGTCTTATATTAAATGGCTAACATGACAATCTACCAACATATTCAATTTAGTTAAAGTCGGTTGAAAGGTTGCCGAGATGTAACATAATGCTTTAAATTAAAAAATTGCCACCATATAGAAAATAAGCACCTTATTTACTTACATAATTTACGTTTAAGTGGCGTGCTTGGTAATAATTTCATGCGAAAAGTAGTGGAATTAGGTTGAGTAGTTCGCAAGATGTAATGTTAAAGCATTGTTTCTCAAGTAGTACTAGCTTCCAACATTGTGGACCAATAACAATATTAGTCTACAATTTTTATTGTTGCATTGACGACTCTCGAAGTTCCAAATTTGGTTTAAATAGGTTGGATTTCTATTTTAATTTTGTTATTGACCACAATTTTGAAGATAGGCTTCTGGCTTTTTCAACTACTATAAGAATCAAGTTTCCTTACCAAGCTATTTGTGTGTACCATGTTTGGTAATATTAGTATAAAGGATAAAAATGTTTTTAAGAGGTCGGAGCACACATTTTCACACAAAAACATACATTTATACACACAAAAACATGCACAGACAAAAAGTGATNTAAGAGGTCGGAGCACACATTTTCACACAAAAACATACATTTATACACACAAAAACATGCACAGACAAAAAGTGATCTTATTAAGCCTTTCTTTCCTTTGGTAAGTATAATTACCGATTATGTTACACTTAATATCCACAGTTATTTGTTAGATCATACCATCCTAATGCCAAATTGATATGCTCTATTTTAAACCTAATTTTTTTTTTCGTTAACCTGTTATTCACGGTGTGTACGAAAATGTTTATTAAATATGTTGTTCTGAAAGATCACTAAGCTACTATTTCGTCATGTTGTGCAATGTTTTACCGAAATTTCTTAGGTTATATAAATAAACACACACACAAAAGGTGATGCAACAACCGTTACACGGATGACTCATCTCACACACTTTCCCTATGTGCTACCATCCTTCTGTGTTATAGTTGGGAGCCTTTAAGTTTTCATAATAGCATCCTGTTCCAGGAAGGGATTACAGTCAGACAATACTGTGAGGCGCACCTGCTGGCCTGTTAAGCAAGCAGGTAGGGAGTAACTGTTTCTACAACCCCCTTCCCTTCCAAACATTCCTTATCCAGCACATGTAAGCTGCATATTGACGGACATTTACCAAAATTTTCGCCCCTGCACAAACAATTTTTAAGCAAACAGAATAAATTTATAGCTTCCCTACAGCAGATAGATATACTTATTCTTGTATAATTGTCGTATACAAAAATTATTAATAACATTTTCTATCTCAGAAAATCAGTGAGGTAAAATCAAGTTCGTTAAAGGATTGAGGTCTTAATTTAAAATAAAAGAGTTGCTTACAATCTCCTAATTTTATTTACAATCATAAGTCTCTTGACTCAACATCTGACAATAAATAGATATTACTTGCTGTTTACAATAAATTACTTCAATTAATGAAATTTATAATCACTTCAAAGAAATCTGCACAATTATAAATCAGCCCCAATAGACAGTATTTCAAAACCTATTACTTTACAAATTAAGTGTCCATATTGGCAACTCTTAATATTTACAATTACATCGGTACCACATGTCCATTAATTCCCACCCCTGTACAGTCAATTTCCCGATCAGTCCGCAATATTCCAGAACTCTCCGAGTGACCTCACGCACTGTAGCCTGCACCGAGCACTATCGTCCTGCCACAACACTAACACCACGTCAGCTGTGGCCTCGCATTATGCCGTAGTCATTTGTCCTCGTCGCAAATATCACTCGCCGCTCCCACACACCACTCACATAAAGACTGTTGATACTTCAGCTAGGTCCGTTATTTATAGGGCCATAGGCCATCACCCAGAAGTATCTCTAAATGTCGTGTTGCGCCTATGTCCTAATTACTAGAAGATTCCGGCGCCTTCTTCACAATTGACATTAGAAACACGTCACAACTCTCCAACATAGCTAAAAACAGCTTTTCCAAAATGTTGTATCTCAAAATAAACATCTTACATACATACAAAAGTACTTAAGAAGCATGTGCTGACCATTGCTATAGACTTTCCACCCCTCAAAGGCGCATAGGTTCACGCAGCACGAAGAGAACACTGCACGCCAGTTGAGATCCCTGCAAGTAGAGGCGATGACGCACTTGTAGCGCTGCTCAGTACAACCCTTGTAGCTTCCGCATTTGTCTGTCTCAAAAGCTCCAGGTAGGCAGACCCCTTAAGGTATTCTGTGAGGTCACTGTATAGTACATCACAGTGCCCTATTATTGGAAGTACACTTGTACGTACAACGATTATAATAATTCACTCTGGTACGATCTTTTTTAATCAATTTATAAAATGCTGTGTTTTATTGACATTTTTCCAAATGTATGAAGTGTGAGCTACTCTGGTCTGGGTTTTGTCCATTACAATACCCAGGTTTTTAACACTACTATAGCTATAGAAATGAAAACCGTCACATTAATTGNCTGGGTTTTGTCCATTACAATACCCAGGTTTTTAACACTACTATAGCTATAGAAATGAAAACCGTCACATTAATTGCAATATTAGGCACAGAAAGTTTCTCAGCAGCAGTGACGAGGGTTAGAGAAGATAAATTTAATACCCTTAACTTCAGNCACAGAAAGTTTCTCAGCAGCAGTGACGAGGGTTAGAGAAGATAAATTTAATACCCTTAACTTCAGGCCACGTTTATGCATTTAGATCCATATTCATTTTTAAAAAAGAAGATGTAATTTGATTCCAGTCGAAGATATGTACATCTGGAGATCATCTGCATAATTATGGCAGTTCACTTGTTGAAAGTATATTGAGAAATAATTTACAAATAGCGAAAACAATAGAGGGTCCAACAAAGATCCTTGTCGCACTCCTTAGAAACTGCATGCCATTGAGATATTACGTTGTTCACATTTACACACATATGTCACACAAATACGGCTTAACCCCTTCGCATACACTCTGCGAATAGCTGAAGTAACTTAGCATCTTGGTTTCGCAAAGAGTATATCATGATCGATAGTGAAAGGTTTTCTAAAGCAAATTAATATCACAATGACAGATACTGAAACTTCCAATAGATCATACACACTCGAAACANGAAAGGTTTTCTAAAGCAAATTAATATCACAATGACAGATACTGAAACTTCCAATAGATCATACACACTCGAAACATCGGCCAGCAATTTATGTTGTGCACAGTTACAACCATTAATATCCTTTATGGGCAACAGGTCTTCGCTCAGGGTCACAGGGCCACAGTTGGTTAAAATAATACCAAATAGTAAGTTCGTAATCTGCACTTCTGTACTATCAACATTTTGATTCCCTTATATTTATATCGAATATAGTGACTGTATGAAATATAATTCGATTAAAATTGGTTTTCCATACTCTTGTATAGNCCTTATATTTATATCGAATATAGTGACTGTATGAAATATAATTCGATTAAAATTGGTTTTCCATACTCTTGTATAGACAGCGATTCACCAGGCAACAAATCAAATGCACAAAATGCCGTGTAGAAAGATGCAACATCTTTAGTTGCCGCGCCTTCTAACTGATCAGTTTATGTAATCCGGATTCTTCCATATAAAAAACTTATTTATTATTATTGTTAGTGAAGAGATCTACAAGCTAGTAGTTGTATTTTAACAATAAATATGGATATTCTTAGCAAATTGTAACTAGATATTATTATTTGTACGATATTACTGACGTTAGTGGTATTGTTGTTGGGGAGAGTAATTTCTATTTAGTGAGCAGTGACAGTTATTTCGTTGCTACAGCAACGTACATNGTGGTATTGTTGTTGGGGAGAGTAATTTCTATTTAGTGAGCAGTGACAGTTATTTCGTTGCTACAGCAACGTACATTTCAAAAACAACGCGTCAACCAACTACTGATATTGTTTTTAACATCCAAGGATCTACTCAGTAAAAATATTATTGCGTGCCAAAATACAATTTACGTTTAAAGAAGAGATTATTTGGGTGAGGCCATTTTATGCACACAGGTTGCTGGTAAGAGACTTATTTTCCATTGGCAGATATTTAATTAAAAGGAAAGTTACCCAAGTTATGAGATTTATGAGTTCAGGCGAAGAAACAAATGACACGGAGCCACCACGATGTATTGAAGAAAGCTCGATGGAAAGACGACCCCGGCCCACGTGTACGTATTGAGAATAGTACGAGTTTCTACCAACAAGGTGCACCAATGCCTTGAGCGTACATTTTGAGTTGAGTTTCGATCACCTGCAAAGCGAATTTCAAATGGCATCTTTTCTTTTGAATGGTTAGTGTCATCCTGATATTTCAAACTTATATGAACAACCCCTCAGTGAATTCCCATTAAAGTTCCACCACATCTTGGTGAGAAGTATACTGTGGAAGATAATATTACTTATTGATAACGTTTCCTCTCATCTTCTAAGCGGCGATGATATTATTGTAATTTATGTGCCACATACATGAACCATTAAACTTATTTGAACCAAATACATGGTTATAGTCCATTCCCGGTATCTTNAATTTATGTGCCACATACATGAACCATTAAACTTATTTGAACCAAATACATGGTTATAGTCCATTCCCGGTATCTTCGATACTTTTGAATAGAACCTTTGAAAAATCACCCTAGGAGTTACATGCTCAACTGGTTATAAAAAAATTGTATATGGAGAAGGTTTTATCTTGCTTTTAGCATTGAAGCACTGTATAAATTGGTTGTATTAAGTTTTAAGTATATGTTTTCAATAAATTATAATAATTTGTTAGAAGTCTATACAAATTAAAAACTGATTTTGAAGAGACAAGTTGGTTATAGCTGAAAAGAAATAGTTCGTAGGTTAAATATTAATAGGTATAAATTTAATGCCGTAATTGTAAAGNGTTGGTTATAGCTGAAAAGAAATAGTTCGTAGGTTAAATATTAATAGGTATAAATTTAATGCCGTAATTGTAAAGTTAATATTGCTAAACTATATATTTACATTTTTACGTAGCACTCATGGGTAAAGATTTCACTGTTATTAATTGAAATTAAATAAATTTCAGTGTCTGTCCAGCGGACTCATACACTCCATCTTGTCTGTTTGGGCACATGTTTTTCAGAAGTATAGCCACGCCATATTGGATATTGGAGACGCTGAATTGTGGTTATAAAACAAAGTTACAAAACTAACGTAACACATTGTGTCTACTTATAAGATAATTCTAGGTTAAGATGTAATTTTAGTATTAGCGTTGTTATTTTTAGCCAACATTTTCCATAATGGAGTTTCTACTCGTGTTCGTGTGTTGTCTCGTTTTGGCGCTAAGTGTTTTAGGAATGATGAAATGTGTGAAACAAACGACCGGTCACCAACGCCAGCAAGATATTATCAACGTTGCGGAAAACATCTACACGTTAATTCGACAGGGCGGCATTAAAAAATGTAACGTCATGGAGATGACCGCTTTACTCCTCAAACTCAACAAGTCAACCGTCCTCAAGTGAGTAGGGAAACATTAAATGTTGTATTGTCCTCGTGTTCTCATTTTTATAATCAANCCTCAAGTGAGTAGGGAAACATTAAATGTTGTATTGTCCTCGTGTTCTCATTTTTATAATCAAAGTTGTATTACGGACAATGTTCCTTTAATTTCGGTAACAATCTGTCTTAGTGGGAGTCTGATTTTCTCTATTTTACAGGACGTGTCATGTCGCAGCAATACATTTCTTCCTTATAGGCCTAAAAAGTTTTTGATAAATGATAGGGATTATTGGTTAGGTACTACAAGAAAAGTGTCGAAGTGTGTACTCCAGGAAAGACAAGAAAGAAGAGGCCACAAGAAGGAAAGTCTGTTGGTACCATTGATGACTTCACGATGAATGCTATTCGGAATGCCATCTACAGAATGTACAGTGAAGGTAAGAATGTAATGTTAAGGAGTCAAGTGTGCACATTAAATATGTGGTTTTTGAGGTTAGGTTGCTATCACATTCAAGGAAAAAGCACTGTTCATAATCGAAACCCATTAACAACGCAATTATCTTTGGTCTTGCTACCTTGTGTGTATATTACTAGGTTGTGTTTGTGAAATGCTAATTTCATTGGAATATGTAGGCCTACAGAACCTAAAAATACAGTTGAAATTGATGGGTCAAGCAGTATGTTTACAATGCCATTAGATAACAACACAAAATATATGTGATAAATAAAGTAGCACTTCACATATGTACAGTCTAAATGTGCTCAGAACAACACAATACCTTAATCAATCAAAACATAAAATATAAAGTGCATGAAACCTTTTTTTTTTCTTTGTGTTATGTAAGCATTCACATTGAAATATTTAAAAATTCAGTGTATTTAATAATTACAATTCTTTGTTACACAAGACATTTTAGTGCATATTTTAGTAAACTGTGAAGTGCAATTTTCAATCGATGTAATTTTGAACACTATGTTTCTTGTGGCTTTCCAAATGTGGGTTCCATGTGTTTTCGTTTCCGACGTATTTAATCAGATATCTGTAAAAGTTGTGTATACAAAACCATATTAATGAAACAAAAACATTTATTTCGTCTGGTGTGTAAACCAAAATATTAGTGTTAATTTTTTTTTCAATTATTTTTGTATAAGTGTTACCTATATCAGGTTGTGTAAATATTGTTATGTATATGGATAATTTGACAGGCCTACATGTCACAGTGGATACCGTTTTCAAAGAAATACAAGAGAGGCAGATCGATTTTTACGGTGGAAAAACTACATTGTACAAATTGTTGAAGAAAATGGAATTTTCATGGACCATTGTCGATTGGCGGAAAGCAATGATAGAGAATGAGAATATAGTATTGCAGAGAATCGATTTTCTGAGAAAATATAAGGAAGAAANATAGAGAATGAGAATATAGTATTGCAGAGAATCGATTTTCTGAGAAAATATAAGGAAGAAAAAGAAAAAGGTGCACACTTCATTTTTGTTGATGAAACATGGATTTTTCAGAAAGGTATAATTTTTATACTGTTTCANAAGAAAAAGGTGCACACTTCATTTTTGTTGATGAAACATGGATTTTTCAGAAAGGTATAATTTTTATACTGTTTCAAAATATACAGTTGTATTTCATTGACACGAAGGCCTATGTCATGAACATTTTCGTTTATTTTCAGGCACTGTATGGAAAGCCTGGCAAGACAGCACTGCGCGGGCAATGAAGANTGTCATGAACATTTTCGTTTATTTTCAGGCACTGTATGGAAAGCCTGGCAAGACAGCACTGCGCGGGCAATGAAGAGGCGTAGTGTAGGGGAGGGTAAAAGATTCATTGTAGTTAATGCTGGAGGGCACAGTGGTATTGTGCCGGAAGCAGGTTTGCTTTTCGTTTCAGGGCAAAAGACTGCTGACTACCATGGGGAGATGAATGGTGGAACTTTCTTGAAGTGGCTAGAAGATATGTCGGTGCATCTTGAGGAACCCAGTATTATCGTTATGGACAATGCATCATATCACAGCACCCAGGTATATGCATAAGCCAATGTGTACCATTCTTAGAAATAATATGAACTTGGTAACTTACAAATACAATAGCTTAATAGCATTTAATGCAATTCCCCGAACAGTAAGTGAGCCATAAAAAGTACATAGCAGAAATATAAAAAAAATCACAATCAGGTTGTCTGATTTCTATGAGCCTAATACTAAAAAAAACTATTAACAATGAGTTGATACCAGTCATTGAGTATGTAGATTAGGGTGGAGCGAAATTTTTTTTTTTCCTTTTACGGTCATGTAATAGTGAAAAGTAGGTGCCTTTTAGGCTTAAATTAATTCATGCAAAATATTACTTGAATTAACTAAGAGTAGTTGCCTCCGCAAAGTCATTGCATATTTGAAAAAAGTGGATTTTTGTCTTAAGTTTGACGCCATGTAAATATGTGAAATTTTAATATACACCTATTTTATTTTATTGATATGTTGCAACAACAGCTATTTTCGACACAATACAAAAAAAAAGCCTAATTCTAAGTTATTTACTTCAAATAAACGGAGTGGGGATAGCGCGCGGAGAGACAATTTGACGTCGCACGTGTCGCCGCGTCAGTGTGCTATTGTTTGTCGAAGTGAACAGCCGCGCGCCCAGTTACTTAATACATTTGCGCCATTTTGTTGTGTATGAAACATGGAAAGAACTCTGAGTGCATTCAAATGTCCTCTTTTTGGAGATACTCAGGAGATTAACATGAACGTCCTTCCTACTTATGAAGATGTAATGAAGTACTACGAATGGACGAGACATCAACTAAAATTACAACTGGAAACTGCAAAAGAGCCCACATTTTCAGAAATAGCAGATATTGTGACATCAAGGATTATAAATATATGCAAACTGCATCTATTCCAACAGTTACAAGCACAAGAGTCGTACAGATGTTGAAAGCATACCATCTAAA
>NQII01005864.1:0-10121 GCA_002778355.1 Clitarchus hookeri | reverse complement strand
ATTTAATTGATCTCAGCCAGCCAGTTTCGAAACCAAAAACTTTTTATTTCCTATAGGTTTCAGAGAAGTTTTTACATATGTATTTAAAACAGTATATGTACTGTATAATTTTGTTCATTTTTAATTTTTGTTCGTCCTGATTTTATAAATTTGTGTTCAAATAAGTTTGTAAATAAACATCAAAAGCGTTTAACTGAGTGTTTTTCTGTCATTTTAACACCCTAGCATACCCCTACTAACCTCCATCCATCCTGTATCGTTATTTTGGATAATTCAAATTCGTGGATAATTTGAAGTTTGTTTTGGTCCCTTGAGCTTCGAATTATCCAAGTTCCACTGTACTACAGTTCTTTCCCCCACAGTTGTAACAGGGTTAAACACAGTCGCAGCAAAATATATTATAGAGTATAACAAATACGTTAACAATGTAGAATAATAACTACGGACTATCGTTAATAATTGTTAAAAATTTGTATACAAAACTAAATATGGTTATATTAGGCCTAAATTTTCGTACATAATGGTTGTTTTGAAGTGATATAGAAATCTTTGNACAAAACTAAATATGGTTATATTAGGCCTAAATTTTCGTACATAATGGTTGTTTTGAAGTGATATAGAAATCTTTGAACAGCTGTAAACGTTGAACAAAGCATTTGACGGTTAAAACGTGGAAGTCACATGGCAGTGTTTATGTTTACATGTAATGGAAGGATACATAATCAGTAACCAAAGGAAGAAATTTAGAGGAACCACGAATGAAAGACTAGCCCTGGCCACCATGCATTGCAATGTCATGTTAAGTCGTAGGATATGGGAAAAAAAAGAAAAAAAAAAAGGTATTAGGGTGAAAAAACTTGGTTGCATTTAATTTTTTTGTAATTATAGTTTGAGAAGACACCAACAACAAACTGTAGCAAGGGAGAAATCATCGAGTGGCTGGAGAAGCAGAACATCAATGAGAAGAATCTCTTGAAAGTGGAGCTGCTGAGATTAGCTAAAGTTCACAAGCCTGAAATACGGTAACACAAATTTTCNAGAAGAATCTCTTGAAAGTGGAGCTGCTGAGATTAGCTAAAGTTCACAAGCCTGAAATACGGTAACACAAATTTTCTCCACTTTTATTTATTTCAATTCACTTTCAATAATTTTTGTTTATGCAATTACTAGGTTATGTTTTAGTTGACACTGCTATTTTGGAAATATTTAAAGTTGTACTGAGGTTGGCAAGATCGTGTTATTCGTAATCTGAGCTACATTTATAGCATATCAACTAATATGCAGTGTTGTGTTTGCAGCCAGCCAAATGTATACAGATAGTGATTGCATTATGTCAGTTCAAGCTTTTTTGCATTTGCCNGTGTTGTGTTTGCAGCCAGCCAAATGTATACAGATAGTGATTGCATTATGTCAGTTCAAGCTTTTTTGCATTTGCCATTTTTTCATGATTTCACAAACAGTAATTTCTACAAAATTTGTCTACGCAAACAAGATGACCCAATACTCTTTTTNTTTTCATGATTTCACAAACAGTAATTTCTACAAAATTTGTCTACGCAAACAAGATGACCCAATACTCTTTTTTTTTCATAATTAGGCATTTTACTTTAATATAACTGTGTTAGATCCCTTCTAATATTTTAGCAAACTTCATTTTGAGATAAAGTTTAATTTACATATTTTATATTTCTTTTGTCACAACAGAATAAAAAATTATTTTTTAGACAGAACTTTTGTTAGGTTAATTTTTTAGGTCTTATTATTAATTACATAAATAGCACACATGCATTATTTTTGTAATACATTTCATGGTATTGATACTTATGCTTTGCTTCCCAAGTAAAGTCGAATAAAGAGTAGATATTCGTAAAAATTAATGTTACCATTATAGATTATATAATTAGAAATTGTAAGACAATATTTGGTTTTCCAGGAAGTCAGGTGACAATTGAAGTTTGATTATGCCGAAACAACGGTGTAAACCACCCACTTCTCTTTATTTTATTTAGAACACTTTCCAGNCAATTGAAGTTTGATTATGCCGAAACAACGGTGTAAACCACCCACTTCTCTTTATTTTATTTAGAACACTTTCCAGCGGACCTGAAAATAGTTACAAAATACTGCAAAGTGCAAAAGGAGGAATTCTGCTGGATTAACACATCACCACCATATTTTATAAACTGTGTTACTTTTTTTTCTATATATGCCTGTCATGTGTTGTAAAACAAACATGTGAGCAGTACTACCATGTTTAGCAGGCACTGTGTTCTGTAAAACAAAGTGTTCCATGTCAAACCAGCTTTTACAGATATGAGGTAGATGAAATGGCCCGTAGTTACGGCCATGAGGTACTTTGGCTTCCACCCTACCATTGCCACTATAACGCTATTGAGCTGGTCTGGGCGCAGTGTAAGAGATATTACAATAGCTACGTGGGGCGTGGCAACCGGTTTGACAATGGAGCAGTTGCAGCTATCTGGAAAGAAGCTCTTGATGCTGTCACACNGTGGGGCGTGGCAACCGGTTTGACAATGGAGCAGTTGCAGCTATCTGGAAAGAAGCTCTTGATGCTGTCACACCAGCGAGGTATTCATGTGTTACCTGACCACTTGGGTGTCCCTATGTGTGCTCGAAGTGTATTAGTCTTACCCTTTTTTGTGTGATTTCCCATATGAGTCATTTCAGGTATCGTACTTTGAAGCCTATTATTATACTCCCAGGAGTAGTACATGTGTTTAAATTGTGCACACCCAGCACACACCTTCAATTCATTGAAATCACGTAGTCCCCTTTTAATGGTCTTTTGGGTAAACTATAGGTGGTTTCAGCTGTTTGGAGGACTCTATTCCTGCTCCGTAGAATGTAGTTGATTCTCTTTGCTGGTGTATTGATTATACTGGGTATGTGGTTTCTTCTTTACTCTTTTCCTTAATTATTTATAGATTTATCTGTAACAACTTCTCTGTTAGTAAAAGTAGAGTAAATTCTTATTCTATTGCAAGTATCATANATTTATAGATTTATCTGTAACAACTTCTCTGTTAGTAAAAGTAGAGTAAATTCTTATTCTATTGCAAGTATCATATCTTAAATTGGCGTGTACCTTTTGTTTTGTATTTAGTAGTATTCCACTTGTATTATACAATTCTTCTTCATTATGGTATCTTCATAGTAGGTGTCTTAATATATTCTTATTTTGTGTAGAATTGAGTATTTTGTTAGTGTCTTCTTGTTTATTTCCATTTATTAATGGTATANTAATATATTCTTATTTTGTGTAGAATTGAGTATTTTGTTAGTGTCTTCTTGTTTATTTCCATTTATTAATGGTATATTTAATGCATTACATAGAATAGACAGTATTTTATTTAGCATTTCTTAATATGTACTAAGCTGTTGAAATCTCCACAAGTTTTACTGAAGAACAATTTTTATTTAGTAAAAGTTTTCAGGGAACAAATATTTTCTTGACCTTGGACACTTATATATAATTGCTCAAATATCTTTATAGGATTCTCACCTTGCAGCTTATTTTCTTTACAACACTCATATTTTTTCACAGTTAAAAGTAAATTTTATTTTCTGCACAAAAAATATTTTATACTTGTAAATGTGCAGGAAACAGGTATTCAAATTGTAATTTAAAATGGTATATCATTTTTGAGATGGGAAAACTGCATAGACCATGTCGAGAAGATAATTCAAGCAGACTGGGAAAGAGAAGTCCACGTAGACATCGGTATGCTTCCTCCTCTGATCATTCACCTCGGTAGGGGAAATGATAGCAAAGAGAGCGACAGCGAAGAGTTTGATACCAGGAACGGCGAAGGAGCAGAAGACAGGGAGGTACTGGCAATTCCTCTTGAGGATTTGCCTGGGTGTTCTAATTGAGGTTTGTATGACGTAAAATACCTTGCCACTGTAAGTATAAGAGTTTATTGATTTAGAATAATATTTTTTTAATTAGTAATATTTCTAAGGATGAAATATGGGGAAAAGGTGAGCAATGCACTGTACTTGCGTACTGTGTAGGCAATGAATAATATACCATTTATCACAGTGAAATCTTTAACCTGAGTGCTACTTGCAAAAGTTTATTATGTAATATTTAACTTGATTAATAAGGAGAAAACAGTAGTGGTATTCAAAAATTTTATTCCAAATAGTATTTTGATACTATGTATTTGGTGTCATTCGAAACAACATTTGTCATTTGTAACTCTAGAAAATACAATTATTGTGTTTTAGTACACATTGGTGATTTACATTGTGTATTAAAGTACAACTATAACAACTAAAATGCCTCAACTCCCAAAACACATCAACTAATTATTAGAATTGTATTGTTAGTAAGAGATACCCTTCTTAGCCAATGTAAAATGCATAACTCATACTGACTAAGTTGAGAATGCTGCACGTTCTTTGACACGACATACGTTGACGTGTGATGGGTACAGATGGTAGGAATTGTGCTGTATTCACACCCTGGGAGGAATAACCCCGAGGATGTCCCGCCGTATAAGGACACGCGGGGAAGAACCGAAGTGAGAGAAAAACAGGGAAAGTCCCTAAAAATAGCTGATATAAGCCCTCGGCGAAAGAATCAAGGGAACCCCCTACGANGAGAGAAAAACAGGGAAAGTCCCTAAAAATAGCTGATATAAGCCCTCGGCGAAAGAATCAAGGGAACCCCCTACGATATTAGTGCAGACACAGCTCCCAGGAACCCCCGGGACGCTTGCCGCACCCCTCCCACCACTTTAGTTTGAGCGTGCGNATTAGTGCAGACACAGCTCCCAGGAACCCCCGGGACGCTTGCCGCACCCCTCCCACCACTTTAGTTTGAGCGTGCGCGCAGCTTACGAGACACGAAATCCTACCCAAAAACCGTGCGAGGTACACAGGGGCTTTCCCGATTTCGTTCTCTAAGAATCTGCTGACAGCCAACTTGAACATAGCGGGAGGCGGGTTAAATTCGGGAGCAGCCCAGGCGAGCGGTCATTCAGTCATGAGCATTCAGTCAGTCGCGATCAGTCGTGGACAAGGAGTTGTTCGGCAGCCGCGATGCAAGACGAAGGCAGTTAGGCGAGAGGCAATTGTATCACCGGGCTGGAGTTCGAGCCCGGCCTAGGCAGTAATGTACAATCAGTTGTTCGCAGTCAGTTGTTCAACAGAGACGGGAGTTGTTTGGCAGTACAGCCACGAGACGAGATAGATGCAGCCGAATCAGACACGGGAGTAATCAGTCGTGTGAAAAGAACAGTGCCGAGAATATGAGTAAATTCCCGAAAACGAGTGGCAGCCCCATGTGAGAGGCGCCATTCCCCGAGAGGCACAGCCGTGCGCCAAGACGCGAGTCAGCCAGTCAGTAACCGCATCAGANGAGGCGCCATTCCCCGAGAGGCACAGCCGTGCGCCAAGACGCGAGTCAGCCAGTCAGTAACCGCATCAGATAGTTATCAGT
This sequence comes from Clitarchus hookeri, assembly GCA_002778355.1. Lineage (NCBI taxonomy): Eukaryota > Metazoa > Arthropoda > Insecta > Phasmatodea > Phasmatidae > Clitarchus > Clitarchus hookeri. The sequence goes on along the minus strand of NQII01005864.1, from coordinate 4,654 downwards.
CACCAGTCAGTCAGTTAACACGCACCGAGAAGGCGGAGTCGAGTGGTGAACTTCAACGGAAGTGCCATGTCGATACAATGGGATTGTCCAGTTCAGCCCGTAGCCGCGAAGGACGGGCGGGGCCCACACGGTGTCTCTCGCCGGGACGTGGTAGGGTAGTAAGCAGTCAGTTACTACCCTACACCGAGAACGGGGGCGAGTGGTGGGTTCCACCGAGGGGCGCCACGTCGAGAGGAAGCCAGCTGCTTGCAACAAGCCAACCACAGAGGGTCTTTAACAGAGCCATCGTTCACCAGACCTCATCAACTGCGGGAACGTATCCGAGCCAACCAACTCACCAGGCCTCGCTACCAACGAAGACAACTCACCAAAAGCTGCAGTCAGAGATAAGTAGAGAAACGTCTCCCTTCAACATCCTTCCCCGACGCATAGTATTCAGCCCAGCAGCCCTTCAGGCTACGATTAGTAAGGGGGCTCAGTCTCGCCAGTGTGTGTACATACCTATGTGACCTGATCAATAAAATCCTGGTGTGTTAAATAACGGAAAATACGAGTATTTGTTTACCCCTAACGCGAAAACCACAGGTGCCCTTAGTCTGCACCAATAAAATTTAACTATATGAACTACTGGCCACCACCCTGTATAACTCAGGTGGCCTAGTTGCGACAAGTTATATTCTGTACTATATAAGAAGGCCACTTTTTGACAGCTTGGCGAAAGTAACACCACTGTTTACATCTGACTACGTATCCTTCCGCCATCAGCTGGTCCATCACATCGGGGCTGTATTTTTTATCAACACGCTGTCAGCTAATCCACTTCTCATTGTACTGTAATGCTTAACAAATTTTAAGATATTTTAAGACTGACATCTGTCTAAAAATATAAGTAGGTTATAAAAGTAAAAATATAAAATGTTAGATATTTGATAACTCTTTTTTAATGTGTCCGAGATAGTGAATTTGGGTTAAAATTTGTAAGACTGTCTGTTGTATCTATTATTACACTTTGGACGTTATAGCTAATATATTCGAGTTGGAAAAATGTGACTTGGAATAACGTTAGAATTGCTTAAAAACTATTCACGCGTGTCTGCGGAATCAAGGAGATGGGTTTCGAGAAAACAATATGGCGTATAATTTACGTAGACTAACGATTACCGGCCGAATATAAATTACTTTTACTTCAAATTGTTCTATATGAAATATATGTTACTTTAAAAATTATGCAGAGCTCGTGGAAGAATATAACTATTGGCATATGTTTGTAAANCTATATGAAATATATGTTACTTTAAAAATTATGCAGAGCTCGTGGAAGAATATAACTATTGGCATATGTTTGTAAATTCGTTATATATCACGCAGTAAAGAGGTTCATTTCTGGCTGGTAATAGCTCGCAGAATATCCGATAGATAGCGCGCAGCACGTCACGGCGAAGTTTTGAGTAACTCTTTTTATAATCAACAGATAGCGAATTTTTTAAGGTTGATATTCTTATTTTGCGGGCTGGAAATATTTCTGTATGCTTTTACTCTATTTATTTCATTTCAGGAGAGTAATTTGACAAGGAACATTTAAATAGAAAAATTTAAAGATGGATGTTATATATACATTTTTCATGGCCTGTCAGGGCAAAAACCGGCGAGTGCAGGAAGAAGTTAAGATAGAGAGTAATCAGGAAAGGGTACAGAAGAAAGAAGAAATCATTACAAAAGACATTAAAAGCAGCAGCACGGAAGAATCAAAAAGTGATGAGGGAACAACTCTAAATGAAAACCAAACCTTGGACGAAAATCAGGATATAGCAGAAACTTCAAAGGCAAATCTAAAACAGATCACGAAAACAGACATAAAAAGTACTGAATTAAGCGACCAAGCAACACAGGGGGAAGAGGTACCAACAGGAGAAGTTAGAAAACAAAAGAAAAAACCAACGAAGGAGAAAAGGCAGAAGATCAGACAAATGGCCAGTTCCAGCACTCTCCGGCCCGAGGCGGAGGCATATATCCCAGAGGAAGAAGGATATGATGTGAACAAAATTTACAGTGAGTTCGAGAGAAGGTTAATTTATTCCAAATTAGAAAATACTGAACTCTTAGTGACAGCCATACAACTAGTAGTTAAAAAAACAGTTCCTGGGGGAGAACATATCTGTTTCCCCCATGGAGAATACATCATGCAACGCATATTATAATGTATTCACGGTAACTTCAAGATTTTCTGAAACCCTGCTAAATATCTACTTTCAGGGAGCCGATTATGTATCCTTCCGCAGTATGTAAACAAAACATTGCCATGTGACACCTGTCAAACGTTTTGTAAACAGTGCCATGTGGGAACTGTCAAATATTTTGTAAACAAACAGTGCCTTGTGGGAACTGTCAAATATTTTATTAACAGTGTCCATGTGGGAACTACCAAAATTTATTTTTGAAGAGAAACAATGCCATGTAATCTCAACTGTCATATACTTTAATAAAATTCTCTAAATGTCTAAAAAATGCTAATCAATTTAGCGAAATGTTGTAATACATACAAAAAGGTAGATTGAAGTATATATCGGAACTGTTAATTATATAATTTAATTAAAGTTTACTTATTGTATTAAGATTTATTTACATATTTGGTGTAAGGAAAAAGTTAAATTTTACATAATAAACTTTTGGAAGTAGCACTCAGGTTAAAGATTTCACTGTGATAAATGGTACCGTATTTTATCGCATATAAGTGGCACATTTTATTTTAAAAAAAATTTATTGAAAACTCGGGGTGCGACTTATAAGTGAGAAAAATTCCTCCAGCCCCGCACTAACGTTTCATTTACTACGAATTCACGGCCCGCGGCTCGATTTCCAAACTCTTCAGCGAACAAAATCACTTTCATTTTGAAACCTGCAGTGTAGGTACATCGCTTTTCCATCAAGAAACTGTCGCACTTCTTCACTGCAACAACATTAAAACAACACTACGTGCGGCGCAAAGACGTGTAAGTCACGGCTAACATTTGGTACTCAAGAACCAACGCTAATCTGCTGCTATCTCTTACGCTCCACAAAAAGCTTTCGAAAATAATCGATTACCAGTTATTGACCAAAAATCGATTCCTTTTCATTCTTTTAAAATATTTTTTTCTGTTAAGGATTGCGAAGGGAATTACGAAACGGAAATATTCAAATGCCTTTCTATATTTTGCAAGTTTACTTAAAACTTACAAATATAAACTGCGGAAATAACAACGCTAATACTAAAATTACACCTTAACCTAGAATTAACTTATAAGTAGAAAGAATGTGTTACGTTAGTTTTATAACCACAATTCAGCGTCTCCAATATCCAATATGGCGTGGTTATACTTCTGAAAAAAACGTGCCCAAACGGACAAGATGGAGTGTATGAGTCCGCTGGACAGACACTGAAATTTATTTAATTTCAATTAATAACAGTGAAATCTTTACCCATGAGTGCTACGTAAAAATGTAAATATATAGTTTAGCAATATTAACTTTACAATTACGGCATTAAATTTATACATATTAATATTTAACCTACGAACTATTTCTTTTCAGCTATAACCAACATGTCCCTTCAAAATCCGTTGTTAATTCTTACGGACTTTTAACAAATTATTAAAATTTATTGAAAAAATATACTTAAAACTTAAAACAACCAATTTATATAGTGCTTCAGTGCTAAAATCAAGACAAAACCTTTTTCCATATACCATTTTTTTATAACCAATTGAACATGTAACTCCTAGGGTGATTTTTCAAAGGTTCTTTTCAAAAGTATCGAAGATACCGTGAATGGATTATAGCAAGGGAAAACCTGCCGATTGACCCAGACATTTTAAAGGACTATATTAATGACTCCGATATAGAGAGAGGTGTAGGACCGGTAGATTGGTTCCAAATGTATAAACAATTTATTAGATCACATGGGAGGATGGAATTCGAATTTGATAACAAGAGGAAAACATGGAACAAAAAAGTGGCTAGGTACTAGATGTGTCTTGTCATATTACACTAAAAANATTTGATAACAAGAGGAAAACATGGAACAAAAAAGTGGCTAGGTACTAGATGTGTCTTGTCATATTACACTAAAAATTTTTATATTTTTCTTTATTATTTCATTCTTTTCTTCCCTTTTTTTTTGTGTTGTTATTAGTTACTAGTTATTTGTTTGATTGAATAGATATATAGTTATAAATAGGTGATGGGTATTGTGTATTATGTCATAGTATATTACTTTAAGTTATATAATCAAATGTAGCCAAATTCCACGTGTCTTATTTGTCATTGGTGTTGTCTAAATTATGAGACTTAATCATGTTTTTGTTATATCTNTAGCCAAATTCCACGTGTCTTATTTGTCATTGGTGTTGTCTAAATTATGAGACTTAATCATGTTTTTGTTATATCTGAGCTGTTTTGGTTGCGTTTCTTTGATTTATGAATTGTCATCTGGCATTGTTCTAAATTGTATGAGTTAAACATGTTTTTGTTAATACTGATTTATTTTTGGTTATGTACTTATGTTTTTCATTGTATTGTATTGTAGTGTATCGTCTTGTGTTTGAAAAGAAAAAAATAAAAAAAGAGAAAAAAGAAAAAGATAAAAATGAGGGGCTGGGGAGCCGGGCGGCGACCT